>JAOUZG010017157.1:3675432-3695089 GCA_026289955.1 Argiope argentata | reverse complement strand
ATATATATATATATATATATATATATATTAGAGAAAATACATCTGAGCTCGAGATAATTTCTAATGATTAATAATATGAAAATCAGTTTATGCCATTTTTGATGGGTAACTAGTATATATTTATCGAATGTTATTTTGCCATATTTGAAATTAAAGATGTATGTCTTCATCCGTTCACAGTTTTGATTTCTTGATTAAAATAATATTATTGCAAAAACGCTACTGTTTATTAAAATGTGGTTTGAGAATCTTGTATATTAATTCATGCAGATTATGAAGAGAGCTCAATTGATTGACTGCGATGGTTCTCTGTCTAGATGCAAAATTCAAATTGCAGTCAATTCAATCTTTTAATGATAATTTGAATATTAAACTTTCTTTTAAACCTTAATTCTATCCTATCTTGATACTAAAATAATTTAATGTTAATTTAAGCATAAAATATATTATCTAGAAAAAAATTGCTCAGAAAGTAAATTGTGTTTCAAAATATGCATCTATATGAAGAAAGCCTTATAATTTTCAAGAAAGTTCAAAGAAAGAAAAGCTACCTTAAGTTGTTATTGTCAATTTATCAGTCTTATAATTTTCAAGAAAGTTCAAAGGAGGAAAAGCTACCTTAAGTTGTTATTGTCAATTTATCAGTCTTATAGCTGTTTTTAACAGTCGCTTGAAACATACATCTAATTATGCAAATTCAAGTTCTCTCTCCGAAAACTGAGAAATTCCAAAACCACTTAACGGTGTTCCTTTAATGGAGAAATGCTTCTTAAACAGACTGAAAAGAATTCTTTCCATCCCAGTGCTTTCAATCGCGCTCACGAATAAGGGATGGAGGTTAATAGATCGAAACGTTTCTACCCTGAGTCCACAACGAGTTTAATTTTCCATCAATTTGACTCTATCTCGGCCTGCAGCCTCGTTGAAAGCCATTACTTTAAAATTCCATTTACCGGACGAACTTTCGTATTAAATTATAGTCTCACAGACTCCAGACATCAAAAATGTTACGTTTCTCCCACCAAATTTTAGAAAAAGGGCAAGTTCGATGACTGCTTAATTTAATAAGCTGTCTCACCTGCACTTTCCTCTCCAACTAGCTTGAATATTAATGTGCAAAAACGACTTCGGGATCGCTCGAACAAAGCGGCATTTGGAGCATATTCCGCAGATCAAAGCATGAATATTCCGGACTTCATTTACACGGATTGGAATAAAAGACTTTCGCCAACCAACCCGCCAAAACGACAGCCTCGACACCAACGTTTCGCATATAATTTATAGCCTCGTAGACCGACGCGTTCAGGCGAACTGAGACAGAGTGGATGACACAATGGAACAAAATGGAAGAATCCTTCTAGCGCATAATGCCATACACAGATCTTCCTTCGTGGTAAAAAACCTGCAGTGACATATCTTTATGCATCCACTAATTAAGACTGTAATTAAAACTTATGCCCAAGGCGTACCATCTTGTCTTAATTGAATTTTAAACGCGCAAGGGGAGAAGTGAAGCGAAGTGATAAGAGCCTACTTCAGGGAGTAAGCAGAAAAGAGTCGAGTTGAGTGGTGGGATGATAACGTTAAGTTTCCCTTCTTTCCCCCCCCCTTTCCGCTTGCGAAGAAGGGATTCCCTAAAATTTACTGTTTCTGTCCCTGGGGTAAATACTGCAAACAAAAGTTCTGTGAGACTTCGATTTAAGATGAGTTTCCGTAACACAGAGACTCTGTAAAACACCGCATATTTTAGTGATGTGCATACATATGCGTGCATGCATGCATTCGGCGTCTTTTATTTATTTTCTTCCTTTTTTTGTATCCGAAACTGGGGAATAAGATAGGATTATTTTCAAACTTTGCATAAAGGAAAAGGAAATGATTTTCGATTGCCCAGGGCTTACGTTCAATTGAAAACTGGAGGGAAGAGTTGAGCTGAAATTCACCTGAGATCGGTTTCTTCTTTCCGATTTCTCAAAGGGAAAAAAATTTGATATTAGCTTGTTCGTATGAAAATGAAAAGTCTTATTTGTTATTTAAATACTACTCATGCACAAAGGTAATATTGAGTGCATGTCTTCATTTGTTTTGCAGCTTCCCGCTTAAATTTTTAAATTTCAATAACGGTGCTGAATTGCATCAGAATTCTGAGATATTGAAATAATAATAATGCAATTAAAACTGAAAAATTCCATTTATTAATGCGAAAAATTTAACAATATTGTTATGATATCTTTATATGGTCTAGTTTTACTGTATAGAGAAAATCTAACAATATCGTAGCGATACAATATAAGATGATAGTAGGGATAAGTTATGATAATCCAATACAATCAAATTTTGAACATTTTAAATCTTATTTTCCAGCGACAATTTCAAGTTATCTCATCATAATTTCAAGTATATTTTATTTCAATTATATTCGCCGTGTATTAAAACTTTTCTGTAACTAGAAAATGAAACTGACTATGGTAATCAGCTTTTATTTTTCAGTTTCAATATCTTAATTAAATTCGTTGCCAAATTTATTTTAAATGCAAAAACTGTTAAAAACACTAATTCTTCAAAAGAGGACTCTCTTTTGAGTTGAGACAACGATATGTTCCCAAATCCTTCATTCTTAGGAAACAATTTTAAAAAATTGTAAAGGAGACGAAGGATTATTCTAATCTTGAAAACATACACGTGGTTTTAAAAAATGCGACGACAGTGTCTAAGAAATCAGAAATAGAGTCCTAGTGCATCTGTCATTTCCAAATGCAGTGTGGATCTTACATTTTTTTTCTCCCTAGAATCCAATATGACAACTAGATAAATGACAACTGGAAGTAGCATTTTCGATAACTTTGGATGCCATAACTATCACGGCCGATAATTTAGTTTCATTCTTCCTTTTTTTAATTAAAATCCCTCAAAGTTTTTTATTATCCTTTAGATCTTTAGCTTCCCTCTAAAATTAATTAATTTTTTTCAAACTTTTTTCACAGAAGGAATTTTCTTTCAAGTAAGTAATATCTGTATAGCAAACATTCTTTTAAAATTTAATCGTGAAAATTTCAAAAGGAAGAAAAGTATAAAAATATTTTCACTATGTTTACGAGATCACATTTCTTTCACTTTTAATTTAATTGCAAAAAGATACTTTTATGCATAAAGCTCACTTATAATGCTGAAATTGAGCTCAAAATTGTTGTTTGTTGTCATTTTCATATACCGTGAATAGTTTTTTAATACTTATTATTACTTCTTAAAATTTTTCAGCAATGTATCATAAAATATGAAATTTGTGCAAATTTTTGTTCCCATTATTTCAGAAAGTAATTATATTGATGCATAGCAATTAATTTATTATTGAAGAAATCGAGATACATTTAATTTCTTATCAAAAATAATTAATTACTGTTATTTATTTTCCCACATAAAAAATAAGTAGTCTATCACATTTTCGTTCTATAATGTCTAGAAGAAATGTAAAGTTTCCGTTCTTAGTGTACCTTTCGTCTCTTTGAGAAAGCAATTTTACATTGTTCGAAGCAGCTTTTATTCAATATAAATTCATATTGGTTGGGGTATTTATTGTTAGTTTGTTCTTTTCAGTTAACAGTTTTAATAAATATATGTTATTACTTTTTTATTTGCATCTAACATTCAAATATTAATTTTAATTCCATGCAACCAATGGCATCAATGTGTTTTTCTAAGTAATTTTGGAGTAAATAAAGAGCATATAAACTTAAGAAGAATATCGAAAGTCGATATAGCTGGTCAGTAAGAAATAGATCTCGATAAAATTGTTTGAAGTGTTTCATTCTTTCATAGAGCAGACATGTTGCTCGTTTTCTTTACTTTCTCAATACATCTGCATTTATTTTCAATATAAAGACAATTTATTAATTTTAAACTCAATATTATTTTTATTCCCTTAGAAAGATATTTTTCTCTCTCCATAAAATTACAATGATTTTTTTTCCTGCTCCTTCGAATGACAGTTGTGGGGTTCCGATGCTTAATTTCATTTCTTAGATTGTTTAAAACATTCTAGATTTCTATTTGATGTGTGGTAAATTCCCGATTTTCGGGCAGAGGTATTTTAGGCTAGACCTTACATTCCTTCAAAGAACAGATGCAGAAATCGGTATGTTAAATGCACGAGGATCGAATGTCCTTACATTGAGATAAAGTATGAGTAGAGATAATGTAGATAGCATTAATTAATGTATGCAATCTACGCTATCTGAATACAGCTCCAAATTTTGAGGTCGATTCCTGAATAACTCTCCTATTTCAACGAAGTGAGACTCGGCTATATTTAAATTTAACAAAAACTGAAATCTTTGTTAATAAAAAACTTTTTTTAAAAAAAATATGTTCCTATTTTTAAAAAAATTGAAGTGAAATATGTCAACATAAAAGCAATATTCTTTTTTTTTCTCATGATATTCTTTTAACGAAAGAAAACCATTTGGTTAATTAACAGTCGCCTCTTTATTTTACATCTCCTTTATTAAATGAAATGTCACTTCTGAGACGGTGGCCAGGCATAATTTTTATTCATAAGGAAATATGAAAACAAACTTTTGTTCATATCATATTGACAAATAAAGGTAGTGCAATCAAAATATTAGAGGCCAATAGAGCCTAAAAATAAACAAATAATTCCTTTACACTTCTTTGCTTAACCCATGAGCTGGACGTGAGTCTGAAGTGTCGTAGAACAGTCCGATTGAATGCTAGAAGTAAGGAGATGGTGGCAGCACCATTTTTTATAAGCGTTAATTAACAGAGCGCACCCCCCGAGTGGTCACATTTTGTCCGCCACCATTTTACACCCTTTTATTGCACCTTTAACAGATATGTAAAATAATAAAAAAAGTTTTTCTTTATTCGCATGCATTTTTATTTTATTGAATTCTATTATATTTATGATAACGCTCCATAAGTTGGTTCTAAACCTTCCTCTTTTAATTATTACTGGACAAAATTCCATTCATGTGTCTCTTTTTATTTGCAGAGCGTGTGGTTTTTTTAGATGCGTCAATAATTCATAAATAATATTGCTTAAGATCCATTTCTATAAATACAAAATTGATTCTTCTAGGTATTTAATTCGTGACATTAAATAAGTGATTACCTTGCATCTAACTGAATTCCCGTCACTATCTGGCGATAAATCGCCAAATGAGGTTTGAAAGCAGATACAAATAAATCTGGAGAGTAATTGCATTTCACTTTGAATTTCTTGGCGAAATATTACGGCAAGAGGCAAGGGAAAGGGGAGAAAAAGAAAATCGTAGTAAGTTTCGAAATCCTTTCAAACGATAATTTAGCTTCAATAAAAATGTTCCCTTGGCGTCGGGCCGGCTCTTTAAAACGCATTTCCCTTGTTCCTCTTCGGGAGGGAGGAATACTCATCGGATGATGCGGAGCATTGTTGTCATGGCGACGCCGCAACAGGTATGACGTATTCCATGTGACTCTGCTGTGGAGGCCTTTGCAGCTGTCGATTTCGGAACTTCGGGAGAAACGGAAGGGGGCGGGGGAGGGTTCACTCGAAACAAGTGGCCGTCGAGAACAACAATGGCATGCGTCTGGAAATGTTGCATTTGTATTCGGAGGATTTAATTCTACGATGCTAAGTGGAAAGGGACGATCTTACGGAATCTGCATTGAATGCATAACAAAAGATGCATCACTAATTGTAGTTGGCAAGATTAAAGGAATTTTTATCATTATCTATCGTGATCCCCTTCTTATCCAAGATATTTCCTTTTGACATTCTAAAGGTTTGAAGCTTAAAACTGCATTGAGTTGATTTAAGCTCCCTTTCTAAAAAATATGGATATTATCAAATATTTATCACAACGTCTTTACAACTGATACAAACAGCAGCTTTTCTGTTTTTATCCTTCTATTCAGGGCTATCAACTGATAAATACGCACTTTTTTCGAATTGGCGACATGTTTTAGATTTGTTAAAATGAAATTTTGATTTCTTCCCCCGATTTCCTTCCTGTTATGTTTGATTTTAGAAATTCTTTTCGCCTGTATTTTCTTGATGAAAATTGTCTATTTTAATACCTATATACTTTAATTATCTATTATTAGAATCAATTAATTTAATTTCCTTTCCATACCAATGATAATGAATTAGATGAAAATTATTTTCCATTATATTTATAATAATGAAGTATAAATTAAAGAATTGAAAAATGAAAAGAACTTAGCATTTTCGTGAAGAGTAGAATTTTCCATGAAAAAAATACTCACATAGAAACATACAGAAAAATACTCTCCCTCCCCTCCCCTCCCCCTTATTTATGATTTATGATACTGAAATAACTGAGTTGTTTTTGAAAAGGATTTTATCGAAAATAACTTTAGATTTAAAAAAATGTTCTAGAAACTATTGTTCATTTTCGAAATTTTCCAAACCAATCGCGATTAATCTCCTTTCGGAATTGTGATCAAGAAGGCTTATTCAAAATATGGAAATAAAAAGCAATAATACGATACAGAGAAAAGCAGTAGACAGAGAATTCTAAACGAATTGCATTTTCGAAAAATATGAGTAATCTATTGTCCTACAAATAATGTAAGAATATTTTATTCAACTGCAGAGCCTTCTGAGATTACTATCTCCAACTTTTTATTTAACTAACCATTATCAAATTGAGCAAGGAATATGGTTTATAGATAAATCAAAGAGAACAAAAACAATGCAATATCAGCAATTTAGTTACTGACATCTTTGATGTCAGTAATGACAATGACTACTTCCTTAGTACATTGGAACAAAAACTATTCAGTGAAGCAAAAACTGCAAAGATAAGAATAAAGAGTGTACGTTAAAATTTCTTTTACTTTATGCTGGAAAGTTTCTTACTCTGGTTATAATTAAAAAATTACTGGTATTTTAATTTGGGCTCTACTTAATCAATTATAAAACAAATGATTTTAAATAAAAAAGAAATAAAAAATTCTCTATAACTTTCGCAGTTTTGGAATATATAAGTAGTCACTGCTGTTGCTGATTGTGATTCTACGCAGTTAATATGTTGGATACAGGAATTTGCTTTTAGCAGCCTTGAAAGTGAAAATAGATACAGGAATTAAGTGAGTTTGTTTAAATTGTTAGATATCGGTGAGTTTCAATACAAGGCTAAATTTTTTTCGAGCATCTCATAATTTTATATTGCAATTACAGTTAGATTGAATACATGGAGATGCAAATAAACATTACATGGAGACAAACAGATGCACACATAAAAGTCACGTCTTTTTTTTTTTTTGAAAAAGCAATGTGTGAGATAAAAAAAAATCACGGCATTTTTGGGGGATTTTTATTATGGTGAAGTAAATCTGATATTTTTTTGAACATTTATTAATCCCCAAGCACCACTAAGTATCACATGGGGCTTACAGAAGTAAACAACACACATTTCAAGAAGACATCACACACAGAACAAATATTCACGCATCACATTCGCTTGCATAGCCCTTTTTTACAGAGGAGAGGGGAGTATCACATTCAAATATATCTCGGATAGAGCAGATAAACAAAAACCGTGCCCGAACCCGGGACTCCCAGATCGTGGGGAAGACGAGCTGCCCCTGTGCCAGGAGGCCGGCAGAAAATCGGATTTAAGTTTAATATTTTATAAAACCATTAATGGATTCGAATCAAAACTGAAACTATTTGTAAAATGTTTCTGTACGAGCCTTTCACAATACGTTCTTCTAAATTCCTGTAAATTCTTTTTAGTTATCGTTTTTTAGTTATCGTGTTGGATACTTTCATATATACAAAATCTATTAAATATCATGCGTATAAAAATCGCATTTATTTCAACAGCAAACCGATTAAAAGCAAGCCCATTCTCAAATTATTCAAGATTTATTCTTGTTCTTTGCATAAAGCTTTTACTTATTTGATCCACTGTTGAATTCATTTAAGTTAAATTCGTCAGATATACTGAAAGAATTTCATTAACTTGATTGCAAATTCAGAATGTTGCACGCAATTTTTCAAAATGGCATTTTTAAACATAAATTTCCTGATTATTTAAGAAAAAGTTACACTAAGCTGTGCTTCTATGAGTTTGTAAATATATTTTCTGCTCTCTAATGAAGAATCTATCTGTAAATAATTTCTAGAAAGAGGAACTTACGAACGTAACTTTAAGAAAGAAGATCTTACGTAATTCATCAAAACAAGTTCCGACTGAATTTATGCAAATTTCCCGTTTCATTAAGCAAAAAGTATGAAAACGCATTAATTATTCAGTATTTTGTAGGAGAATCATTTACATCAACAGAATACATTACTTGAGCTTAAGATACACTGCTGAAGATGCGGAAATAAAAATCTTTGAAATCTTAAACTCCGAAAATCAAGGATTCTCTTATTATCTTTATTTTCGAGAAGTGAATTTCAAAATAACCTCTCTTCTGAGCTCTCGAATCCTCAGAAGATAAAATAAACTGCTTTTAAACTATAAGGATCAGTTTTTAAAATATTCATGAGGCATTTTCACTTTTGAGTGCAATCATTGCGTTGCCCTTCTATCAATGAGGAACGAAAGTTTGTTAATTATAACTACATATATTCCAAAAGTTCGACGCTTCTCTTTTAAGATGAAACTTCAAAGAACTAGAAAGCAATCTCCGAGTTTCTTTTCAGATAGATCAACGGATCGAAATAATCCAGATTGAATTGGAATTAGAAATTAATCTGAGTTATGCTTGAATGGCATTTGTTAAAATTTGATTAATATTTATAAATTTAAAATATTTTTTTTATTTTTTCCTTGAATTTTTTGAAATTTCTATTCTTCTAGAAACATTAGTGCGAAACGGTTTCTGCGAAAGAGATTTGTGTCTCGGAGGTCAAACAGTTTTGGCATCATTCAAGCGTCCCATATTATTTCTTGCTTTTGATGTAGCTCTTTCAACTCATTTCTGAGAATAAAGTGTCATTGTATTAATTGTTCCACAACAAAAATAATTTTCAGACTAATGGATTCTCAGGATCTCAATTAAGATTACCTTCATTTTAAATTACGTCTTTGAAATAGGAGACAATGACATAGAAAAATAGTTGACGTTTCCCACTATTGAATACCCATCGTTGAAATTTATACCATGTTATTATAGACTTGGTTAAGAAAATTACTCTTTTTACGAAGTGAATCTTTATTTTCTGTAATATGAAAACATAAAATAGAATAAATTATACTAAAACGCCCAATAGAAAATAAAGATAACGAAAAGAGGTTTAAAACTAAGGAATTTCACAAGATGTGCCGAAAGTACATATTGAAGTACATATATGAACAAGAATTACTTAAGAATGGATATCTCGAATAGAAATTTTATAAATCAGTCAAGAATTCAAATTTTTAAATTCATATCATATGAATACTTGTAACAAATAATTCGTTAATAAGTATTGATACTCTAACCTTTTCAAAGTCAAAATAAACCTAAATACTTATTCCAATAAAACCTAACCAGTGATTTAAAATTAATTACGAATACTAAATAAAATCGTAGGAATATAGTTCGCAAAAGAATAATCAGAAAATATTTTCCACATCGTTTTAGCGTCCATTATATATTTCTTTCTGCCTTAATATTATAGTTTGTGCCGAAATAATTTTCTTTTGAAACCATTAATTACTTCATTGGATCCATTTGTTTAACTTTTTCTACTGAAAATATATTTTATTTATTTTTATTGTTTGTTTTACCATATAAGGTTGTGAGTTTCAAAATCCATTTCCCAGATCCATATAATTGGTTTGACTTCATTGAAAGAGCCTTTTATGAAATCTCATTTTATTACAATAATCGAAAATTCAGATGTCATTAGGAAAATTATTTAAAAAATGATTTCAATTTATAATTTTTGTTTAATTAATGTAAGTATGTTTAGAGTGCACTTCCTATTGTCCATGATTTGTTGAAAATAAGGTATCTATATCAGCACAATTATTTGTCTAAAGAAATTTTTTTCCGCTCTTTTGAAATTCAGCACTCATTTAGCTGTAACTGTATTAATTATGTTAATGAATTATCGATATTTAAAATGAAAGTTCCTTTAATATTTTTAAACCCTGTTTTGCATTTTTGTAGAATATAACTATTTCTTAAGTTTGAAATACGTTTTTTTTTAAATAAATATGTCAGTTTTCTTCTATGTAATAAAATTATGTGAATAATTACTGGTAAAAAGTATTGTTATTTACATTGGAATATCCTTGTCAAGTTCCTACACATGATTGGTGGAAAAAATAATGTCTTCCAAAAAAACGTTGTCGAATCATGATCATTTTGTCTAGTACATGAGATGACTTCAAATTTAAATTTAAAATTTCATTGCGTACCATTATCAAAAACAAAAGACTTAAATAAAGGATTTAATTTATGATCGATTCAAAGTCACTAAAGCAAAATCAAGTTAATGAGTACATTTTTTTTGGAAACTATTTCCGCAGTCCAATCGGCAATGACAAGTTTTGATTAACGTTTCTAAACAGCGGCTACATAATGCATTATTTCGTCTTCCACCTGCTACCTCCCACCCATTTTTTTCTGTTTAGTTTGGCCAAAAGCCCGGAGGGAGAAACCAAAACAAAACCGGGATGTTTCTTCTTCCTTTTTCCTGCCAAACACCGATGCGAATCTATACCAGTTCTCCCGGAAGAACGATTTTGTCATTCTTTTTATATTTGATGGACCCTCGCTCATTCGGTGTTTCTTTTGTATCCATCAATAGAAAAGCCAGAAATCCAGAAATAGACGTTCGGAAATTGTTTGCAAGCTGCTGGGTAAAATCAGGTCTCTTATATAATGGCCTCGCAGTGCTGAAAAACGTCAACAAAGCAGACAAAAAAAATTATCTGCAACCTCCGGTAGAACATTCGTTTGATGATATTTTAATTCATGGTGATACTATTGGAGCTGTTACAATTCCATTTCTAGACTTCTATAGGGGGATGCAAAGTAAATATTTTATTCTCTATTAGTTCAGGTGAAAAAAAATCCATCGTTTTATGATAAAGTGAGCAGGCATTCCCCGGAAGCGTTTTGTTTGTTCTGTCTTTTTTTTTTGAATAAAAAAAATTCTTTACAAATCACTTGGTGAATATTTTGTAAAATAGCTTCCTTTTCTAGCTGTAACATCTCCTTTTAAACATTGCATAATAGCTACACATCGTATATAAGCCAGAATGAATTTATCAGGAATAACCAAAAGCATGCCTCTGATTTCACTATATTCAGCTTGAGCTTATGAAATTTGCATGCAAGTAGCAAACTACTAGCTCTATAACGTTCTCTGAGTACAAAACTCTTTTTTTATTACCTAAGTACTTCTCTAAAATTACATTTCCTTTAAGGGACACCTACTTCGAAATTAAGATACCTTATGCTTTCTGAAATGATCAATATGGCTGCCTCATTCAGGATTTCTTAATCGTTTTTTCCAATTTGTTAAACATTTACAAAGGGTACAGCTTACATCCGTTATTTTAATACGTCCGCTGTCCATATAAGGGAAGGATTCTAAATTCATGGCACAAGCTTGGAAGAGGAGGTTACGAAAACATTCACATAGAACCTTTCTTTATTTCTAACTTCTACACTAGAGACTTTATTTTGGTGAGATTTTCAACAGTGATACATTTATTTTAAAAAGTATTTGTTTTACAGGAAATATAGATTTAAGTGATGTAAATAATAGATGAAAAGAATGACTAAGTGTTTAATGACGGCTTCGTTGATGAATGCTATGTTGAGAAGAACTGTTCAAAAGGGAGTCCCCAACAACCATATGTGCTTGATTGCGTCAGCGGAGTTATTGACAAAGATAACAAATATTTCGCTCACAAGTGCAGCAGCTTCCTGACACTCGAGCAACGAATCTCATAAGCATGATTTCTCAGACGTCCCCAGAAAAGGTTATTGACGCTCCATCCATCGGGAGAGTGGGCAGAAGCCTGACGCGTCGAGCAATAAAATTCAGGTCATGGAGTGTAGAAACTAAATATCCTATTTCAGATGAATTGAGACATTCTGTATTTATGACTAAAAAAGAATTACAGCCTGGTTTTCCTTTCTAAATATAGTTCGTCTTCTTCTCTATCCCCCCAACAAATACATAACATTAGTTAAAAATCATCTTGTGGATGTTTGATTCGAGAAGGAGAATTATTTTTCCTTCATTAAAAGAGATTGAAACAATTTTAATGCCCTAATTAACATCACAGCATGTAAGACGCACTTCACATTCAGATTAGTGAGTGTAATTTTGACTTTTATATGAATGAATATATATCTTTTATGAGAAGAATATATTGAGCTGAATATATGACTTTTATAAAATGGGATTATGGAAAGAAACAGGATTTCCTTTAAGGGGAAAAAAGAAATACTGAAATGATTTTACTATTAAACTTAACACCATACGCTATTTATTTTTCTTTGTTGGTTTTGAAAAAGTACAAAAAAAGCAACTGACATAAGGTAGTTTCCTTCAGATTGATATCAAATGGACGTCGCATTGAACGCACTCATTACGCCCATATATACTTCTTGTTTGTTCCCAAAAGTGTATATCATTCGATATAAAGATTAACACCATCCGTATTTTAACAGAATGCTCAATTTTTAAACATCCTCAGTTGCATTATTTTGGATAGTTACTTTTAAACATTCTTGAATTGGCAGGAGATAACCTCCGTCTGGATATTTTTTTTTAACTTTTAAAAGGAAATGTTCTTAAAGATCTCTTCTAATTTACAATTTTCTTTAACTGCACTATTTAAGTCTTCACTGTATGAATTATAATGTTCATTTTTTTTTTAAAAAATTTATCTCATTTTTACCACATGTTTGGTGTAAGATGGCTAAATCTGGCTCTTGAGCGTTAAATCTCAAATTCACACTCTTTCAGCTAGAATATCTTCAAAACTAAGACGTTAGATTATTATTTTCATCACTATAATTCTCTTAGATAATCACTTTTTGTTCGTTACATGCTAAGCCTTTTCGGTGTCTTTTTCAATTCGGTTGTTAATTTACCACTAATAATTACTGCGTTTTTTTCATCATCTTATTCCTGCGGAATGAACATCCACCATAAATGATTAATTGTTCCCCAACTCCCCCTTCTCCCCTTTTCGTTTAGAAAAATTAATAAATTTTCGGTGCAGATGCGAAAAGCAGGCACAAAAAAAATCACAACCGCCGCTAAAGTTTGTGTCCCATTAATCAATTAAGCGAGCTTAACTTTGGTGTTAAAAGTCTGGGTAAGCAATTAATCGCTATTAATTCTGCGAGGATTACAAACTGTATTGGAAATGAATTCATTTATGAGGAAGTGGAGACTCGTGAGTATTTGGGTTTTATCTCCGACGCATTCGAAACTCAAGACATTTTAAATTGATGATGAATCGCTTTCAGGCGAGCTACTGGGATAGGCAAAGTTTATTTTTCTCTCTCCGGCATTTATGGCTTCAGAGATTACCAGCTGTAATTTCGAAAGCAATCGGCAAATGCAGGTCTGCCGAAAAGAAGATTCGATCCATCACTTCGGAAAAGGGAGATTATTTCCCTTGCACTAAAAATTATTTCATAAAATGAATATTAGCTTAATGTCACTAACCCCTCCAATGGTGGATTTTTTTTTGTCTCGCTTGGTCCTGACAATGTTGAAAGGAAGGGAATCGTTTATTTACATGCAAAGCTATAAAAGTAAAATCTTAACCAATCCTTAATTGTATAAGCTCGGCCTTTAACCAGTTCAACTTGCAAATGAAAACAAAATGCATGTCTCAAAATCCACAGCTGGAGGGATTAAGAAACGTTTCCTGCGAAATCTGAATTTTTGATCGGCATGACCGATAGATCACTTTTACATATTACTAGCCAAAATAATCTGAATTAAAAGTCAAATTTGCATGTTGATATTATGGGTGCACGTTTATAAGTGTGTTACCGCTGTGCAGGCCAGATCATTTGACTTATAACTACGTGTATACCTTGAAGGGAGAATTGCGCATCAAAGCGATTTTAATTAAAACGCTAACTAACTCAAAAATAAGGCTGAATTTCGACATTTCTCCACGAAAACTTCCAACGATGTGTTCCTGGCCTCTATTAGAAAGTGTCAGGTGATCGATGAACATGACACATGCAAGACAAAGTAACGCGTCTTTAATGTCTGGCAATTTTACGGTATCATTCATATCAAGTTATATCTAGACATTTCAACAAGGATTGGGGATAATCAATATTCCCTGGAAACCAGATGGTCACTAAAGGCGGCTACTACGAAAAAAAAAGCTAAATGTAAGAGCACCACAATCTTCGTGGATTTTCGGTGGAATTAGAAAAGAAACATTTTTATAAGAAAGCTCAAGGAAGAATAAAGCTCTTAAAATATATACTTTTCTGCCGACGCAGCTAAAAATGGAATCGAATGACTCTTTCTACCTGTGATGGTGCAGCGAAAGACATGTGGCTGAACACCACCCTTGGTTAATACCATTTTTTTATTTTCAGGATACGATGTGCAGTATTGTGACCAACAAATAAATTCAGCATCAAGATTCTGACGCTTTATAGACGCATCCCTGAGTTTGAAAAATATTTTTTATCATTATTTCTGCCGGCGTCCTGGCACAGTAGTGTTTTGTGTGTGTGTGTGTGTGTGTGTGTGTGTGTGTGTGTGTGTTTTAATATAAAATTTTATTTACAGCATGCTCCATGACTCAAGTCATACTACATGCATCCACAATCAGTTACATTCAGCTAAAGATGCATAGAGAAAAATAAATAAAAAAGTGTCCTAATAAGCGACAGACAAAGATGAAAACATATAACAAGTTCAAAAATTTAGAAAAGGAATACTGTGTATAAATACAAGGAACTGCACAAAGTACTCAGGTGTAAGTAAATCTTTCAGATTTGGAGGCCACGTTAGTCCACTTATTATAACTAGTTTGTAAAGTTCATATCGAAGAGAGTCAAGCTGAGGGCAGAAGAATAAAACGTGATCAACAGTTTGAAGTTCTTTCAGGTCGCAAGAGCACAGAGGGGAGTTCGCATGATTGAATCTGAATAAATATTCTTTAGTCCTGCAATGTCCAGATAGAATTTGGGTGAGTATAAGTGAGAGATTAAGGTTTTGCTTTAGTCTTTCTTGAACAGATGGAAAAAATCTCTTAGTTATTTTCCCTTTTTGAGTAGAAAGCCAGTCTTTCTGCCACAAGTCGACAATTTTTTCCTGTATCTATCTTGAAACAAAACTCTTTGGAACCTTTTTATAACAGATTTGAAGGTCTGATTGAGCCGCTGACATGGCAAGCTCGTCTGCTCTTTCATTCCCACGATTTCGTGCGTGACCCTTGATCCACTCAATGCCAATATTATAATTTTTCCCATTTAAACTTAAAAGTACATGACGAATTTTTTCTATTATTTCCGAATGGCATTTTTTATTCTGAAGGTTAAATATAAGTATTTGACTATCAGTATAGATATTAAAGTTCCTATGAAAAAAATTGTCAGAAGAAGAGATCCAATTTAGAGCCTGTAGGATAGCATAAGCCTCTGCTTGATTATTAGAACAATTAGAATGTAATTTAAATTTCTTATTTTTGATTTCGGTATCACCATGGTAAGTTACAAAAGTACACCCTGCAAAATTTATTTCTCTCAAACAAGATATTAATAAGGAGCATTGCATAAAAATTTTTACTGATGGTAGCAAAATAAATAATAGTACAGGGTGTGTCCAGTGATCAGGGGTGAGTTCCGGTTCTATTTCATTCTGAGGTTTCAGTTTTATGCTATAGTAGATTTCAGTGTTTTCTTGAATCTTCAAACAGATTGGTATAATGCCCGCGATAACGCAAGATGCTTCATAAGAAATCGTACGGAAGCCCTTGATTATTCTCAAGGCAATTAATCTTTGAGCCGTCTTTAACCTTCGTTTGTTGTATTCAAAGGACAAGGCGTCGACCCAAACCGGTGATGCGTAGGTCATCAAAGGTATTATTGCTCCATCGTAAATGATTTTTAGAGCCTTTGAACCAATACCCCAGGTTACTCTGGCCATTCTTGCTAGCGAATTTAGAACAACACTAACTTTTTTGAACAAGTCAGTGATATGTGCTTTCCAACGAAGTTTTCTATCAATGATCACACCAAGGTAACGCATTTCACTAACACTTTTTAAGAAATTGCCGTTCATATAAATATTTATGTTATTTATTCTTCTTTTCTTAGAGAAAATAATAATATTTGATTTTTCAGAATTAAATGTAACCTTGTTTTTATTAGACCAGTCCACAACTTTTGACACACATATATTACCATACGCCTCCAGTTCAGTTTCAGTCTTGCCACTAATGAGCAAGAAAAGGTCATCGGCAAATGCCACAACTTCAGCACACCTAGGAAAGTCCAGTCTAAGCAAAGAATCATAAAAAATAGTCCAGTAACCCGGACCACCGCAAGAGCCTTGCGGGCAATCCTTGGTGACTATTTTTCTTATGCAACTTGTTAAGGTGCGAAGGCAAGCTGAACGATCTGAAAAATAACTTTTTGTAAGAAGATACAAATTTTGGGGGCAATTAAACTCTCTGAGTTGATTTAAAATAGCGGGCCACCAAGCAGCATCAAACGCCCCCTTGACATCTAAAGCAAATACCAAGAACCTGTAAATTTTTTGCTAATTTTTCTTTCACAAAATTAGTTACCTTAAAGATGGCATCTGTGGTGCTTTTACCGGGAGTAAATCCGTACTGTTTAGGGCTTAATTTGTTATTTGAGTATAAATAATGCATAATTATTTCTATAAGTAATTTTTCAAGAACTTTTCCACTGACAGAGAGTAAACTTATTGATTTAAATTTTGAAGGCTCAAAAGATTACTCCTTTCCAGGTTTTGTAAAAAATCGAATACAAGAATGTTTCCAAGCTCGTGGGAAGACTCCTCTTAATAAACATTCATTATAAATTGCAGCAACAAATTTAGGAAATCTCTCAAACACTTCAGAAATGATTTTACTAGATATTCCATCTTCTCCGGGAGATTTCTTAGGGTTCATATTACTAATGACAGATTTTATCTCTTTCTCGGAAAAGTTTAAGTCGTCCAGAGTGCTCATAGGACTATCCACGAGTAATCTCAGTCTAGTATGATGCGGCAAATCCAATTTCCTATCATCAAATAGAACAAATTGGTTAGCAAGAGTATTCAGAGTTTCATCGAAATCCGTAGTATAACCTCCACTACTAATTTGAACAGTTGTTAGAGCTGTTTGATTTTTATGTTTGCCACGGGCAATCTTATATAGAATAGTCCAGGGTTGTGAACCAATATCGGTACAATAATCTTTCCACGATTGGGTCTTTGCAATCTCGATTTTTTGGCTATAAAGCTGTTTACAATTAAAATACTCGGTTCTCCTGGAATCTCTTAAAGTCGAATTATTATAAGTTCTTTGATAAAGTCTTCTTTTATTGTTAACCTGTTTCCTTAGTTCCGTTAATTCATTATTCCACCACGGTACTATATTCGTTTTTTTAATCTGTGAGTTTATTTTAATAATTGGCATAGAGCGACTGCAAGCATTCTTGATACAGTTGATGTACTTAGAGATGAAATCATTAAGATCATGAACCCCTTTAACAGCTTTCTTTAACTCCATGTCA
The DNA here is from genome assembly GCA_026289955.1 of Argiope argentata. Lineage (NCBI taxonomy): Eukaryota > Metazoa > Arthropoda > Arachnida > Araneae > Araneidae > Argiope > Argiope argentata. Next base: position 3,677,368 of record JAOUZG010017157.1, on the reverse strand, counting down.
AGATTCTGAGAATCAGTAAAATTAAAATTTGACCCCGAGTAGCATAAAAGATATTTAAATTCAGTTTGAAGTGAATCATGAAAAATAGGCCAATTTGCTTTGTCATAAATAAATTTTAGCGGCCTAAAAATAGAGCGAGTGGGATGTATATTATTAAAAGCAATATTAAATGTAATTATTCTATGATCAGAACAGCTCTCTTCTTCCATGATCGTCCAAGAATAAATGCAATGCTGAAAATTAGATGAGGTTACAGTCAGGTCAATAAAACTCTGTCCATTTGGTGAGCAGAAGGATGGAGTACACAAATTTTCATTAACAATCCATAGACACTTAGAAGCCAAAAATGACTCCAAGATTCTACCCCGTGCATTTGTCAAGGAATCAAACCAAAGCTGAGAACGAGCGTTAGTATCCATGGCAAGTAATAGATATTTCTTCCTACAGAATTCAATGACAAGTTCAATGTTTAAAATATCAAAATTTATGTCTCTATTAAAATCCATGTAAACACTAGTTGCGTAAAAATGATTACATTAAAAATAAATTCCACAAGAATCACATCCTCACTTGAATTCTGGCTAATGAGAACAGCGTCAATATTTTTATTTACAACAATAATAGCAGCTCTCTTCAAATTATTCCCTGATTCAAAAATTCTAAATAATTTAGGAAAACCAGCAACTTTGTTGTTTATACAGTAAGGCTCTTGAACAAGAATAACATCCGCCATGCTTTCCTGGGCAATAGCAGATAAATTAGAGGCAGCCTTTCGAGATTTCTGAAGATTAACCTGCAAACACCGGATACCCATAAAAATAGCATTATATTCCATAATCAATATTTTGCTTCTTTTTTCCCCGATGAAGAATATATGTCGGGAACTTTCTATCCAAGGCTGCATGGTTAACATCTAGTTTGTCACTATCTTTGGCATATCTATTATAGTTTATACAATTAGAACATTTCAACGCATTTCTTTTAGAACAATCTTTCATAGAATGGGCACCCGAACAGATCGGGCATGTAATTTGCGATTTACACGCGGTAGAATCGTGATTGAACTTATTACACTGAAAGCATCTCTTAACGTATATATAATCAGAACAATTACAGTTTGACCATTTAATTTTAACTCCGTTTTCAAGAAATATTTTTCGAACCCTTGGTGACACCTCAGCAGTCATATAGCGTATGTTTTTGCCTTTCATCAATCTAATAAATTTGACATTAAAAACTTCTCCCTGTAATACATCTCGATTTTGGTTTTTAATTATAGTTTCAGCATTATTAATTTCTATTTCCTCAGGTATATCGAATATTATAATCTGGGGAAGATACTTTTTATTTTGAGAAACACACATTTCCTCACCCAATTGTTCATCAACTGTATTACAAAGTTTATCAAGATCAGATTTGTCTTTACAGCTAATCAAAATCTTACCACCGTTAAGTGCTTTTACTCTTTCGACGCCGATCTGAAGCGATTCAGGATCGATTCTTCTTTTAAGCTGATTCTTCAACTCTTCCGCTGTTTGATTCTTCAGAGGCTTTATCACCGCAGTAAATGGCGGTGACCTGCGGGAGAGGTCACCGACAGAGGGCGGCACAGGCGTCGAAGTGATCTCCGCGAAGGTTCTCGCCGTAGTAGACCTAATTGAACGAGCCACGTTGGCATTTAAAGATTTAATTTGCTCATTTAAAGACGAAATAGTCGACTGTAGATCATTTTTAATGCTGTGCAGATCAGTTATCGCTTCAAGAATACTTAAAAAGAATACTTAATAAATCCTTTCGCAAGTTCCCACTTAATTCACACACTTTTTGCAATTTTTCCACAGCCGCCAAAAATCTCACGTCAACTTCATCCGCCATCGCTAGGGCGTGTCGTGTGTGTGTGTGTGTGTGTGTGTGTGTGTGTGTGTGTGTGTGTGTG
>JAOUZG010017157.1:3646725-3661350 GCA_026289955.1 Argiope argentata | reverse complement strand
ATATAATTTGTGAGAAAATTTTGGAATTCCATATAAATATGACAGCCGGTTTTGCAATTACTGGAATAAGCCAACTGGTTTGGAATTTCTTCCCAGTTACGTAACAGACCGTTCTCAAGCCACTTCTAAAATATCTCAGAATGATTCTTCGGCTTTGGATTGCATTTGTTCTAATCTGATGCCTATGGATCGCAGTGAAATTTCCGAAGCAGAGCATGAAAGAAATGACACTCAACTACTGCAGGTTTTATCATCCCCAGATCTTGAAGTTTTTATTCCATAAACTGTTTCACCTTTGGAAGAACAATGGTCATTTCCAAAGGCTGGTATAAGACAAAGGACAATAAAAGGACGTAGGAAGAGGCAGGCTGCTATTTTGACAGATACCCAGTAAAGGACACCCTTCAAGCTGAAAAACAAGCCGTTACTTAAAAAGATTAAAAACCAAGACTAATGTCCTACTCAATAAAAATGAAGAAAAAACAAAGTCCAAAAACAGGAAGGTGATCAAAGACAAAGTGCAGATAATGAAAACTAAATTCGGGAGGTTAATTTGTCTTTTTTAGAGTGAAGAAGAATAGAGGTCTCGAGACGATAAAGACGATGTTGATATCAACTGTGATTCAATTGAGAAATCGGATTATCTAAATTTAGAAAAAGATCCAGGATCAATTATTTTGTATTATTAAAATTGTTAATTGGAGATTAAAAAAATAATCTTTAAATTCACCGCTTAATTTTTGAATCAAAATAGTCAGCAAGAATGGAAGGTGAGCTTCCTCAAGAAACGTTCTAAAATGACGAGGGCATTTCTTTTCTGCAATAACGCTTGGATATAAGTTACCTCATTTGACTGATTTAATAATGGTTTCACCACCACCTTTGGACAGCGGAGAGAAAAAGAGAAAAAAAAACATTTTTGCAATGTAAAGTCCCTATGAATTCATTTTACTTTGATTAAATATTGCTAAATCCTCCCCCATATGCAATTTTTAGCTAAATTTAACTATGTAAACATTAGTGCAATAAATGATCTTATTTAAAATATACATTTTTATTTCCTTTTTAGACAAATACCCTCAGTACAATTAAGAAAGATTACAAATGTATAGTGCCGGCCTGCCCCGCGCCGACGGTCCCTGGCCCCGGGGCATGTTGACACCGATGGAGTGAGCTCATTCAACTCGACATTGCTCGTTCATTTTTTTAAAACCAAATTCTTATTAATTTCGTTTTATATATATATATATATATATATATATATATATATATATATATAACCAAAGGATGTAAGAGTGTTTTGGTATAAATATCAGCTATTGGATAATTACCAAAAAAAATTAGAAAAATTGTTTAAAAAAATTGGTGTCAACCTGCCCCGGTTTTCATTCCTTTTTCCTTTTTGTTTTGCGACACCATGCATTACTTACTCAATGTGAATTGAAACTTCCTTAAGGCAAGCAAAGAAGTTTTTTGTTAGAAGTTTTTTTTTCTTATTCATTAAAGAAATATTCTGTAAATGTGTTACTTTTAGATATAACATTGTCATATTTTTAGTTCATTTTGAAGATTAAGTATCCGAGATTAGATTCTTTATTTAGCATCTCAGAACTAATTTGCTCATTTAAAGATTTAAGATTTGAATGTTTAAATTATATTAGCGTAATTTCTGATATTTTGAGAGCATCACAAAATTATTCTAAATATATTTTCTCGTGGACAAGATTTTTAAACAAATCGTTTTTCTGATGCTTGAATGCAAATTTCATGGCTAAAATTATTCTACCCTTTGAAATACGGACTTTTTGAAATAGATGAAAGCAAAGAATCATCCCTGGACAATGTACGGAACTCCTTCAATTATATTTTTCAAACACATTTAAAAGATAAATCCCTATAAGCTTCAAATCAGATTGAAAAATCACTAATAGTAAATGAGCCCTATTAGCTTTCTATTGAAGTTCGCTATAGTCCGGAGGATATATAATTTTCGTTTATCAATTTCTTTGAAACGTTGTCTCTTAAATATTATTAAATATTCCTTTATTTTCTACTTGTCGTTTCAGAAAATCACCGATTGCTCTGGAATAAAGATTACACCTGATTTCAGAAAAAACGTTTATTATAATTTCATGTATATAATTCTGGCAAAATATACGATATTAAAACCGCGTTGTTTCAATCATCTTGGTCGAGTTCTGTTTATTCTATAAATAAACCTTTTTAAAGGAGACAGCTCAATAACATCATAGCCCCAATAAAAATGTAAATTCTGCGGTATTGTGATTTCAGTGTTTTTTTTTTTTATTTCTAACAAAAACAAAAAGATATTAAATCGAATCCTTCTTTTTCAGCTTTCAATCATGGAAGAAAATTACGCGATTAAGTATTTTGATGAAACGAAAATTATTCACATCTAAAATAGCAATTCAATCTATTCTCAGCGGGGAAAATACTTTTTTGAAAAAAGAACTGCAGAAATTCATCAAACATTTGCGTGACTATTAAATTGATATTATTTAAAAAAAAATTTAAAATTTTGAAACAGTGTAAAATTTACTTTTGTTCAATAGTATTTTTAAATATCGTCAACAAAAAAAGCAAAAATTCACCTTACTTTTAATTAAATTAAATTCTAATTAAAATTTCAGAAACTTCTCCAAAGTTTGAAATTTAACCTATCATATGCCAAATTTAACAGTTGTAACTTAAACAGTCTCACCCAACACACACCAACACACTCATCTTTGTTATTAGTATGGGTATATGAATTCCAAAGTATAATTTACAAATTATATAAAATAATGATCGATGATGAAAAGTTTTCGTTGTAATTACACAAATTGAACTATTTCTGTGAAGAATTATGAATTCGTAATTTATTCAGTGATTCAGCTCTGAAAAAATATTGCGTATTGGCTAATTTTACTTTCCATTTTTTTCTACTGTCTTCTTACACGACTTTCATTTTTTTTTAGCTTCCCTGGCTTTTGTCGTCTGCGCATGCATAATAAGGGCGGAGCACCTGTAGCATTTGTTGAATATCAGGTAACGAACTTAATTTGAATTTTACCATTTTGTGCATGAAACAATCGGCACTTTTCCTTTTGCAGTCAATTTTATCTGATTCCATTGCTATAAAATAACGTCATTTTGTTAAATACGGGGTGTCTCAAAAATGTGTGACAATTATTATATATTAATTAATTAATGTAATTTTCTCACTCTTTAATCGAAACTCATGTTAATCAAGGCAATTTTGAACAGTAATATGAATTTTCATGACTCTAACTTATCAGTGCAATGTTTCTGCAATCAAAATATTTTGTATAAAAACGATTCTTTTTCCCAATGAAACAATGAAGTAAAAAAATTAGTTCAATAATCAAATGAGAATGGACAGTTGCCTAGTAGCTGCAATTTAGAGAATTGCAGCTACTAGGCAACTGTCCATTCTCATTTGATTGTTGAACTAATTTTTTTAACAGAACGAAATATTGTATTAATCTTAAGTATTGTATGGAATTGCTTACAGCACTACAATAGAATTAGTCAAAACTTTTTCATCATCTTATGCAATTCACATTACACGGGGTCGTGATATCTCAGAATGTGCTGTACTCTCACTTAATTTTAAATTTTCATTTCTGGCCTTGAAGCAGTTGAATGGGTATTAATTTGTTTCAGTTAGATGAATTTTTATTAAAGGAACATATTTCCACAGGACATCCGGTTGGCCACCCACGCCCTACAGGCTTTGCAGGGCTATGTGCTCTTCTCCTCCGACCGGGGTGGCATCCGAATAGAGTACGCCAAGAACAAGATGGGGGAAGTGAATTGCCAAATGGTCAACTCTCTCCTCACCCAAAATGGAAACTGTATACAAAATGGAGTCAATTGAAGGTGAAGCTTATACCTTTTAGTTTTTAACTCATCTGGAGTGTTATAGAATATTTATAATACAATAATTGTAGGTGGAAAAAGTGTTTTTTTTAGAAGTCTAATTTTTTATATCAATGCATACATATTGCAATTAGATGCGAAAAATTTTGGATGAAAAGTACTTAATAAAGAATACTTAAAGTACTTCATACATATTAGTGTTATAAAATTAAAGTGCTAGTTGAAAGGATGACTTCAATAACATTAAAATCTAACCAATTCCCCTAGCGAGTGGGCTACTTTTATGTTTCAAAAACTCCCTTCACAGAAAATGAGTGTTTGTTGTTGTTGTTACTATTAGATTAGATAAGATTTTTCATTATTAGGATGATGATGTCATGTCCGTGTTACCACGGAAAAAGGGGATGTAGTAGCTTTTGAGGTTGAAGACCCCTGAGCACTCGGACACAGATGTCTGACTTCTAACTCATACGAAGATGACACACAGTCACTTACACAACCCCTATTTATAGCGAACCTGTTCCACACACTTCACAGATAGAATACAGGGTAAAGAGTGACCTTGCCTAAACCAGGATTTGAACAAGAGACACCCGGATCACGAGAAAGAATACTTTTCCTCTAAGTTAGGAGACGCCGGCATTAGATTTTTAAAATTATTATTAGCTGCGTTTTGTATTAGATTTATCATATCCCTAATTTGATTCCATAGAGCTGAAGTCTTCTGAGAAGCTTAGAATTTTGGCTGATCACAAAATGAGGTGTGGACTCCTCTGGAAGGAATTGCTCGCGCGTCTCTGAGCTCATCGCCTGTCGCCTTCCCGAGATTAGCATCATCTGCTTTCAATTCCTTATTGACTTGAAAAGAATGAAATTCTCTACCTGATCTTCTGGCATTGTTTCCAGTTCATTATTGAAAAATAGCGGGCAGATTTTCTTTTGAAACTCCATCTCGCTTAGGTTTGAAGCATAGGAGGAAAATAAGAATTCGCGTGTTTCGAAATATTACTGTTGTTCATTAATCTTTTCATCGATTTCAGTTGTTTTTTTTTGGGGGGGGGGCAAAGTTATTTTCTCTCAATTAATTAGAATGTAAGATGTGTAGTCTCTCTTTTCAGTCACCAATAAAAGTTAGTTTTGAGTATCGAGCGCAAGGAAATGAAACGATCAACTAAGTGAATCCCAAAGAGGCAAATCTTCAACATTTATAGATGAAGTTACGCCAGGTGATAAGCAAAGATAAAATCACTGCTAATGTAGCATCATGGTCATTATAAAAGAATTACTTAATAAATATGGCAAAATTGTAATAATAATTTTGTATAAGGTGAAACCGATAAAAGTTGACAGTATATTGGGTGATTCTGAATTCATGATACAAACTTTAGGGCTGGCGTAGGGCAGTGTTACAATCGTTTATCGTATGGGAATGTAAGGCTGTGAGTGACAAAAAAATAGCATTCGCATTGGAAATCAGAATTGCAAGGAAAAATGAGATGTTTATCGACAAATGCAATGTTTACAGTAACTGTTCAAAATTATATCTACCAGTAGTGATACATGCTTGGCAGCGTTTTTGAAAAGATTTGAGCATATGTACGCACGCAAAAGCTGGTGAATTGGAGAAACGAGAGATTCTTCACTGAATCAGACGTATTCTCATAAAAAAAACTTTTCAGAGGTGTCCATAAAAAGTAATCGAGGCTGGATAAGCTGGGAGATCAGGGTGACCAAAGGATTCGTTTACCAATCTGAATTCATTGCACCCCCAAACTCTTTATTCCTCTTTCATCCTATTTCTCTTTCCTTTCACGTCCTATTTCTTGCGTTTAAGCGTCACCATACATTTTTATACAATAAATTATTGCCACTGTGCCCTGCACCAGCCTTCACGTTAAAGGTGACTCGTACCATGAAATCGATTCCATTCTGTATATAGTAAAAACAAAATGAAATATTAAAATGTAACAATTAATGGATTATTGGTTGTTTTCTTAAAAATGTGGTACTTTTTTTACTTTTATTTCTTTTCAAGCATATGAAATAAAAAAAAATTCAAATCTGTTCTACAAAAGTATTTCATGATTATTAGGATTGTACTATACTTAAATCATTTGTTGGAAATTTTAGATTATTGATTAAAATTTGACATATCTAAATTGTTTTATTAGATTTCATGAATAGGTTTGAATGTTTATAGCTAAGTCAACAGCTTCCTGGCACAAATCCGATTTAAGCATAACAAGTAATATAAAAAACTATTTTTTTAAATCCATTCCTACATAGATTAGCAAAAAAATTTTATTTTACAAGTAATATAATATGTATAGAACTATGACAGAGTCGCAATGTTAAGCGGTAAAATAGAAAGCAAACTTCCTGGCAACTTCCCGTCCTCCTTTCTAAGCATGGTGTTCGAACTCGCAGCGCAAGGGATGGGATACTAACGCCCTACCAACCAGACTATCCCAGACTAACAATTACAATTACAATAAATAACTGATCAAAAAATTATACTAGCATTTAATTTTTGACGCCAATTGAAGATTCAAAGCCAATTGTGGCAACGCAAAATGCGTGATTTTTATACATAAATTAGGGTGCGTAATAAAGATTAGGAATTTCTAATTAATCTATATTCTGTATTATTTTAATTCGAAAGTACTTCAAAATGAATCCAAAAAATTGATTCATTAACAATGTTTGATTTCAAAGGCCTCAAGCATTATGCAAATAAACTTAATCGTTTAAAGTAATCGGCCGAAAACATGGTAAGATTAACCTCATTGCCGTTGGGAAAAAACAAACTGAATTCGATACTTATCTGGCGGCGAGGAAATGAACATTTTTGGCGAGAAAGTTAGTTTTTAATTAATTAAAAAATTAATCTATTAATATTTTTTAAACTGTATTTACATCAAATGTCATACACTAAAAGTTTTTAAAAATTTATTTTAACTTGTTTGGATGAATAAATAGTATTTTTTAACGTTTGAAAATTTGAACAATATATAATATATAGGGAGAGTGTGAGTTAATAGTAGGAATATGAAAAACTATCAAATAAGTGTACAATGGAAGTTTCCAACCTTTTCATTTTTATGCAGCCTTCTTCATTTCGTTTTTTTCTGACAATTAACATCTGCGTTTTGCATTGCAGGGGTTTACCGAGAGAGTCGAGAGAGATGTCCTGTGTTCCCTGTCTCTTCGAGGAAGTTGAATACAATAAAAGAATATATAGACATGTATTATCTCGACTAATTTAAGAAAAAAAGTACCTTTATTTTTCTTTTTCTTTTTTGCATTTGTTGTAATTCTCATATTTTGGTTCCGTACACCGATGACCAATGTTCATAGTTTTACAGTGTTGGTGTTTTAACTATTCGCATGAATGACCGTTTTACAGTGCATTTGTTACTTTAATCACTGTTGGACTGTTCTAAAAAATATGCTTACTGTGTAATGCAAATGTCAGTGTCTCTGTCAAAGAATGTCGTTTTTCCCCCAATGCCTCGACTCATATCGTCAGAGCCCGTTACATATTGTTTATATAAAAGGTGCTTCTATCTTGTTTTCCTAAAAGTTATTCTGGCATTTTAAAATAGCTCTCGAATTTTATTATCGTGATATTTATTTTGAAACAGTTGAGTGATGGAAAATGAATTGTATATTTTATAGGTAAAAACTGTCTAGTTTAGAAATTAATATCCTGCTTGTCCGGTATTGATGGCACTTTTTAGATTATTTATTCCTTAGAAGTTTTAGAATTATTAGTGAAGTGTGGCACTCGATTTAGCCTTCAGTTAACAGCTTCTGTGAACAAATTTACTTCCTTGTCGTGTTTTTCTTAAACTCTTTCATTGAGTCATTAGCTAAATGACGATCAAGCTTGAAGATCAAGTGTGACATCATTGATATTTATCGACAGTTATTTCTATGATGAGCATCATTTTATCTGGTGCTGAGTGTCATTTTATTTCTTCAGTTATTCCACTGAAAACAACAACAATTTTATTCTTCTGCGTTAGCTTTTTTTTAATGTTTTTCTACTATCCATATAGATTATTTTAAGTTTTGAATTTAAAAATACATTTGTTAAAAAAATAGTAACTCTTGAATAATTAGGGTTTTAAATTGAACTTATTATTTTCTTTTCTGCTATTTTCTTGAAATATATACTTAAAGATTTATTATTAAGTAACATTATTATGACTTGGGATTCCTGCATTTCATTAATTTTGTTCCCCAAATAATCACAATAACTTATTTGAAAATAATCCTCAAAAAAAAAACGAAGGAAAGAAAACATCTCAACTTTGCTGTGAGAGAAAATTGAAAAATAATCCAACAGATTGTGATGATGTGAATGTCAGGAATTACTTTTAAACCTGTCGACGGACTTTAACTAAGCTAATTATTTGCTTTTATCTTAAAATTGAAAAGAATTTTAACACTTCTAAACTTGCCAAGAATTTATTCAAAATTTCAATGAAAAGGATGAGACCGAGGATAAGGTGGTTTAAATTATTTCATTTCCAATATGATTATTATTTCCACACCAATATTTTCTCTAGGTACATTTCTATTGGTTTTTTCTTTCAATGCAAATTTTAGAAAATTTCTTCGCGTGAGAAGCTACATTTGTTTGGATACTTATATTTTTCTAACGAATGCCCTTTATCGTAATGCTCTTTTACAAATAAAATCAAAATTTTACTTTAAAAAGAGGTAATATTTTATTGAAAAATGGACTGCTGCCTATCTAAATTGGCGATTGTTTATCTAAGATATGTATTCTAATTGTAATAAGAAAAAAATGACTAAATCAATAATACCAGCATTAAAAAACGATTTAACACCAATATTAATATGAAGGAGTTTTTTAAGGGAAAATATTCTTCTTCTTATATCTAAAATGTAGAAATTTTATTTCATTATAAAAATAATGTGTTTAGTTTCCAAAAGAAAAAATACTTGTAATATTTATTTAAAAAATGTATAGGTCCTTGGATATTCTATTCTAAAATACTTGGAAAACATACAAGATCAGGCTTTTAAAATTTATTTAACACTTGAAATCTTAAAAAGAAATAAGCATTCCATCATACTCAATATTTTTTTAAGAAAATAGTTGTGTTTCCTTAATTGTTGTTCGAAATGGAGTATTGTTGTTTATTTTTTAATCATCTTAAGAATATAGCAATGAACCTCATAATTGTTAAAAATGTGTGCATCTCTATATGCCATAAGTACTCTATGCAATTGCTGGAATTTACAATCTTGTGTACCAACTTCGCCCAAGCATACCAAATCGTCCTATCACCAGCATGGTACCAAGAAACAGGCTGGCTGCTTATTCGTAATGGCAAATTATATATATTTGGCAAAGTTGGTGTACAGACTTCAATCCAAAAATTTTATAATTCTATTGAATCCATGTACTATTGGAAATGAAAAAGAGCCATCTCGATACCAAAGCACCTCTCACGTTTTACACTGCATGGAATATTCGAAAAGCGGAATACTTTCTCTACTGTGCCTTAATGAGTCGTCGCGCCCTATTCGAGGAGCGACATTGTCTATCCTGATGTACTTCATGAGTCTCATCTATGCTGATTGTGATATCAAATAGGTAAGATTTGCAAAGTTGTCGTATTCATTCACTTTTTCTATTGAAATATAAAGTCATTTCTAAGAGTGTTCATAGTGAGTATTTTGGAAACTTCAGTTTTGGTGTCTCTTTTGAATTGCGAGCGACAGTTTCAAAAACATCCAGCATGTTCGAAGCCTTTTTTTATTCCGTTACTATGCGACGGGACCAAGCGGACTTCGGCAATTCTTCGGATGCCAGTAAAAAAGTGAAAAGTCATTGATATTTATTCTATTCTGCGAAATTTTTATTTTTCAACAGAAACTGCATACATTATACAAATAAATTCAAAGAATGCAAGATCAAAATTTTGAAAATATTAATTTTAAATTGAAATTAATTGATTAAATATTTATTTATTTATAACTCTTTACTAAAACATATTTTTGCTTTCAATCAAAAGTGTAACGAGCGGAAAGTTTCATTACCACTTTTTAATCTATTCGGAATCAAATGGAAAAAATATTCAAGTGTTCTTGCTGTTGAAACTTTTAGTATAGTGCAATGTAGGATAAAATATTAATGGATTTATATTTGAAGAAAGAAATTTATCCTTTTAATTTCAATTCAGGCGCACTTTTCAGAAATTTATCAAGAAAAGGTTATTTTAAATCAGTACTTCTTAAATATTTTCTAAATATGCAATTATGAGAATTTGCGGTTTACATCTGAAAGCTATGCAATAAATTCTACAAACATTAACCCACAAATTGCTCTGAATTATCTTAATTCTTCCATTAAAAACATTAAGATATGATATGAAATATATGTTTTCGTTCACTAATAGCAAGCAACAGCTGACGCTAGCAAAAAATTGTCAAATTACTTCCGATTCTAGAATTGGAAAAATTTCTGGCTTATGAAGAAATTGGTAAAGCGTTTTTATTCATTTATTTATTTATCTATCCCCCTCCCCTTTTTATTTTCTTTTTTGAAATTTTTTTATGCATGAGCTACCTCGGAAGAGATATGCTCTCTGAGTGTTTTGTGTTTTGAGACCTAATATATCTGAACACTATCTGTCTTTCATAACTGTACATAATTTAAATGTCGGTCCACTTGCAAAGTTTGACATTTATCTAAATGTTTGCACGTATTTGTGACATTAGATGTTTGCATTTTTTACTCCAAATTCCACTTCTCGAATTTTTTTTTACTAATGCCCACATTGAATTAAATGCAAAACTTTTCAAACAAAACTATGTTACTTTTGTTTCTTTTAATTCTGTGCACTCTAAAGCTGTAAAGGCGTGTTCATTTCTCTTTTACCTGAATGTTAGTTTTGGAGAAAAAAGAATTTCATTGGAAAAATATATTGCCCATCGTTCCTCTACGCATAATTGCTACTTATAAATCATATCAGCGATTTGTCTAAATGTGATGTGTTTCTTACTCTACGTCTATTTTCCTATTGAAATATTACAAAATATTTTGACACGATATTCTAATATGTGTGATGCATGTGAGATTTGTATATAAATGTTAGATGGCCTGAGCATTTCGACTTTTATAGAACTTGAAAAAATGCTTTTTTAAACTGACATTTTGCATTAAAAATGCTTTTGAAATATTAGAGTTAAGTATCAAGATTAAATAATATCAGTTAACATATTATTTAATTCACTAACATCTGTTTATTTAATTTTAGTTTCGAATTGAATACTACCAAGCTGTCCTTTACTACGTTTGCATTTGTTTAAGGTTTTTGCATAATTTTTCTAAATATGATTTATAATATATTAATAACTCAAATGTTAAAAAGAGAGCTTAGTAAATGAAAGGAAATATATTATGTTGAAGATGAATTTGATTTAGGATAATCTAAAAAACATTCGTCTTTGTTAAGAATTTATGATATAGTTCTTTTCTTTCCGCCTTCATATATTTTTTGACTTTTCATTGTGAGGTGAAAATTTTTGACAGTTTTTCAATTGAAGTTCTTGAAAACATGATAATGTCATCATGAAATATTTCATATAAAGAATCTATAAGTTTGCTTCAGTTATGAATTGCTACTTTTGCCTCAAATGAACGTATCTATTGCATTTAATCTCAGTTAATGATAGCCGTATACATTCTCAATTTAAAACATTGAATTCTATTTTTAAATTATTTATGCCTTTTTCCATTGCTATCCAGTTCCATGCGTTCGTACGTTTTCGGTCTCGTTTCTGTTCGTTTTTCTCTCCAATAAAGCGCTGTTTCTACGAAGCATTTCGCGTTCTTCAGTCTGCCGACGAGGCCCGCACGTTCGCGCACTGCTCGAGTGCATCGGACAATTGCCAGACAATCAGTAATCAATCTCTTCGATCGACCGGGGAATCAATCGGATTCGTGACAAACCAGATCGAAATTCTTTCCCTGAAAGCATTTCCCTCTGCCCACATAGGAACAACTGTAGCTTCCCAGGGATCCCTCAAATTCTTTCTGAGAACAAAGCATTTTAGAACATATTAAAAGTTCTTTAAATTCATGGATGCCTTTCATTTTTTTCTAAAAAGGAATCTGCTTTCCAACAATTATTTTATATCCTTTAATAGCTTTCCAACAATTATTAACTGATTGTGAAATCCTTTTTCAAAATTTTATTTCTTAAAAAACAGATCGATTGCTTGAGTTCTGAAATTTTGAAAATATATCATTTTTTTTATTTAACAATGATTTTTATTGGTGCTTATTTATAAATCAAATGAAATAATTTAAACGATTTTAAAAGCAGGAAATTAATAAATTCATTTTATATCCTTTGTTAAGTCCTTCGTTTTAAAATCTTAAAAGAGTTAAATAGTTGCTTCACAATAATTTAAACCATAATAATGCACACGTTTCAATAAATATGTCGAATATTTTTTTCAAAAAATATTCCAAATTTTTATTTTATAGAATATTTTGTAATTTTATCAAATGGTTTTCTTTTCTGGTTTATTTTTTTTCGTATCCGTGACGTGTGCTTATTCACTACAATTCTGTATTTAAATAAGCTTTGATTCCATATTTTCTGGCATTCACATCATCAACTCTAAATTCTCACTATAACTCTTAGCACTTGTAAAACGAGGATTTTGAACGTTTTAAATAAAAACTTTATTCAATTTTCTCAATTTTATTTTCTAATTTTGTATTCTATGCTTTATAATGTTTTGCTGCCTTTTCAAGAAATGTTAGGTTTATTCCGTTGCCGAACAAACTTTATAATTAAAAACAAGAAAAAAAATATCAAACTTGAAGTATGTGAGACTGTACATAGCTTAAGTATAATACTGTTTAACACACATTTGCTGTTTAACTATTGTGAGCTGTGAAAAAAAACTGTTCTGTGATTTACGGCCTATTATTTCAAATGTGTGGACCGCTACTTGTTCGCATAAACTGCATGGTGTGTTTGAAATTTCAAAACGTGCATGTTGATTCATAGCAATGCAAAATGTAGATATTTTGCCACCTTAGTATTTGTGATTTGGCTGAGGCATGCGAGAAAAATTATTTACAATAATCGACAATCATTAAAGGCAGTTTTCTGCCCTGGTTAGTTGATGAAAATTAAATGCAACTGAATGATTATAAACTCACCCCAAACTGAGTGTTTTGAAACACGGCCGTCTTTAATAGCATTACAGAAAGGGGATGCTCTTTCTGAAATCAGATTTTGCTTACGAGTTGAATACTGAGCAAAGAATTATAGTCAGCTTAGTCTCCCATAAAGTAATTCAATTTACAAGTGAAGTTGTGAAAAAGTCTCTAAATGGCTATAGATTTCATATTGTAAAAACCTAATCTATATAGTTAGAGCGTTTGTTTAATTAAAGGAATTCGTTAAATTTAATTCCTAATAAACATATCAAAAATGCATATCGTACGAGTTTGTCTTGTTATATAAAAAATGTCACCATTCAATTCCTCAAAAAACAGAATTTATTTACTTTAGAACTTCAAACCTTAAGGCACAATCTCAGGAGTGAAAACTGCCGAAAAGGCGGTTTTTCTCAAAAAGTAGAAGGATTGAACTTATAAGACCTTTATAATTAAGTTTCTTTGTTGTAATCTTTAAACTTTGGAATTTTTCATAGACCAGAAATTTCTTTAAAGCTGCATATTGAAATACAAGATCTTTCAATTTTCGTAATATAATATCTTAACTTTATTTTATAATTGAATTTTTATTTGGCTTAATTTCTCAGATCAATAAAAGGCTTTTTGAAACCAAAGATATATACACGGAGGTAAATTCGAATCCCCACCTGAAAAAAAATGCTCGAGATATGGTATCTCATTTAAACAAAGGGAAAATAATCCAATTAACTCTGAGAAAATTAATCATCAACTACGGTAATATACTTGTTCAATTAGTTTTCTGGCATGCCTCAATTTTTAATCAATGTGTGACTCAATTAGAGCCTCTATATGTGTATTTCTATCTTTTCCCTGGCGTATAGATAAATATGCGTGAAAAAAAATGTGTTGTATAGCTACACGGAAAAGTGTCTAGACTTCAGTTCATTTGAGTCCAATGTCCGATAATCAGACTACTATCTATGCAAGACCAATGTACTTCGAGTGCCTCTACATGACATGCAATCTCTTGTCACACACAAGACATTGTGTGGTGGCATGAAAAGAAAATCATTTCAAAGCCTGCTTCCCAATTTGATTTCAGAGAAAATTAAAGTTTTATCAATGATATTTAGTTCTTGTGTAATGATTATCTTTTGAAATCGTATGAGACATTCGCCCACCAAATTAATGTTATAAACTGTTAAGATCATCTTTCAAGTTTTGAAGATTAATTGTGGATTATTTGTATTTATTCAGTGTTTGATTTGACCTTACTTTAATTGCTACATTAAATAACATTCCATGTCATATCAATTTTACATGTTACTGCTCTTGAATTTCTTTTCACTTGTTGGAATATTAAGCGTTTAATACTGTTTACTCTGTACATTTCAATGGATGTCAACTTCGGACGAATATTGAAAATTAGATGATGATGTATCGCATCCTCTTCAGGTTTATATGTTGATGTTTCTTTTAGTTCGATAAAATGTACGGTTGAAATATATATATATATATAT
>JAOUZG010017157.1:3633394-3646625 GCA_026289955.1 Argiope argentata | reverse complement strand
TATATATATATATATATATAAAGATGAAATATTTTTTATATATTTCAACACATCTTAATCAAGCTTAAGTTTTTATATTTTATTTAAAACATTTACATTTCCGAAATCGTATTTTTTTATGCAACATTTTAGAAGAATGAAGATGGTGACTTGAAGTATTTCATTATTGCTTTATAAAAATTCAAGTCATGGTTTTAAAATGTAAGAGGCTGGGTTTTTTTCTTAATTACTTTAATATTAGTACAAAATAATAAATTTGATTATTTTATTATAAAAATTAGTGTATTAGCGTAGTTATAACTTTAAATTTAGTTTAAAATCATTAGTGAAAAAAAAGCATATCTCTAGGCAAATTAAAATTACTAAAAATTCTAATGGGCTTACAATACAAAAGATGAGGTCTTTATGTTTCGGAATTCCTTTCTGTGAATTCTGACCAATATTTTCCGCGAACTAACAGCGCTTTTGCTGGTTTAATCTATAGAATTCTTATTAAGTTTATCATTTTTGTCAATTACGATATTATTTTTATTCAACCTTATTAATTTTATTAATTCTCTTACGAAACAATTTTACTCCCTACTGTGAAAATTGAAAATGTTATGGCAATCATATAATTATACCCTAACACTTTATAATTGCTTATAAAAATAATTTTTAATACTGTCAATCTATGCATTCCTTAGTGAATTCCCTTCAGGTTTAAAGATGAGGTACAAAACAGATGACAATCTAATACGGCCTTCAAAACAACAAGCCTACAAATCTCAGAAAGCTTTCGGGAAACATTTTAAGCAAATAAATTATTTATTCATTAAAAAAAATCCAACAATTCAGTGTAACAAGCTTTCATCTATTTCATATAAATGCATGCGATATGCAGAATAGCATTGATTTTGTTTATAATCCGAACGTCATTTTTGCCTGATTCGGAACTAAACCACAGTATGAGTAGAGAGTATCATATCTGCATTCTCTAGACTGTTAAAGTAGGTCGTTGTTAGCGCTTTTATTTCTAATGTATATAAAATCATCATATAATTTCTGCTGCTCTTAGACTTATTCAGTGATGTGTACTCTGTTTGTATTTCCCACTTTCGCGTACAGTTCGAAAGTAAATATCATGTGAGTGTCGTTATCACTTTTTTAATAGTCTCGTCAAAATTCTTTCGACCCAGTCTTCGCGTTGTAAATGACTGCGCGTTTTCAGCGTGAAGTGCGTTTCGGCCCGTTCACGGACTTGCCGAAAGGGAATACGCAATTGAAATTTGATGCTCGTTGTAATTAGCTGACTTCGGCAAGACTTAAGTAGATGCTGCAGTTCTTTCATTACATAGTAAACCTCTATTGGAAAAGCAGCTTTTGTGCAGTTTCAGTCGCAGAAGAGCCTATTTTCTAAAGAGTTGTTCTTTCTTTCATTGTAAAGTGAAATCTCGCCGAGAGCAAATAGAAGATGCATAAATAATATTTTTTCTAGTATTGACCCACTCGTTACAAGACTAAAGTTCCAAAATCTCTCTCTTTTCTTACCCAAAATATAATCGTATTGCTCTTCGATTTTATTAAACAAAGTTTAATCAACGCTCTACATTCGCTTTAGAAACAAAGTCGCCTCTATTTATGAACTGTTCTATTGCCAAAATAAAATTTTTAAAATTAAGTATTCCTTTGCTTCTTAGCTGGATATTCATTAAATATACTTTTCTTTAGTTAGCAAAATATAAATGACAATTTATGAAAGAGTTATGAAATTTATATAAACTTATACAAAATATAACTACATATATGTGATGAGACTAAAAAGTCGCCAAGCAGTTGTTTGTTGGTATTCGGAAAAAAAAAACTTTAGTATTTTCTTCTACGCTCCAATTACTGATTATTGCTTCAAGTTAAAAGTTTAAAAAATGAACCTTTGTCCTTTATTTTGATCGTTGCTAAGAGCGTTCAAATCTGAATTTACTTTTGCAAATGATTTTAAAAAAGTGATATCAAAAATGTGCAAACAAAAACTTATTGTCAGAGAAACAAAAATAAGGTGGGCAAAAATTTTCATCTTTATTCCTAAAAATTACATTTTCCCCCGTTCTAACTAAGCTTAGTTATCTCTTCGTCTTCGGTATTTACGCATCTTTTATCAGCTCAAAATATCTATCACGAGCTTGGTGTCCTCACTTGCAGGAGAATAAACACTCAATTCTCGAATTGTGTTGAGGGACACAAAATATCCTCGTCTGTGTATAAGAGAGTCTGAAATAGATCGACGAGTACATATCATGAGCCTGTGTTAAAGCCTGCGTCCGTGTATTTGAAAACAAAATTTACTTATTTTCAAAACCAAGACGCCACATATCAAAATGATATTGCTTTTGCGTAAGCATTCAGAACACTTTCCACGGAAAGCATTCCACTGAGTTCAACATTCCGAAAGTTCCGCTGAAATGGTAGAGCTAAATAAATTATTTCCAAACAGCTTGGCGATGCTTTCAATAGTAAAGAAAAGCTGCTTCTATCTTTGTACGAATCTTTCTATTTATTTCATGTTTTCAAAAACAAAAACAATGCCAGCTTCCTTAACTTATCCAATCATTGCTGTTTCTACGTTTTTGTTTTGTCTAAAAGCTGAAAATTCTGTGCCACTTAAAGTGTATAAAATAATAATCGCTACGAACCAGTGTGTCAATTACTATAAGTATTTAAACTAATGTTTTTGCTCAAAATTTCAACTCTATTTCTTAAACATGACTTTCTAAAAGTGTATTTTTTTTATCTTCTTACGTTCTAAATAATGTCCTTATTTAAGCTTACAAACTCTGAGAATTTTTCTGACGTAATTTAATATGTTATTTAATGTATATTATTTTAAAATTGAGCTTTACTTTCCAATTCTGATTTTCTTTTTAAGGTATTACGATTTTATTAACCTGAATCTATTTTTTTCCTGAAAAAAAAATATATTCATTTGAAAAACCTCTAAAGAGCAAATGAGAATTTTTATTAACATTATCTCCAGAAGCTTTAAAGTAGAAAATTCTATGAGATATTCACGAATTAAAGATATCCCACTACTATCGTATGAATGCACTTATAAATCAAATTTCGCCCCAGAAAAATATTTATTTTCGTATTCTTACTGATACAATTTAAAGATGTTTCATACGGTTTTTAAAAGTCCGCTGCTGTTTTGATATAAAATGAATCTTTAAAAGATTTGGATATTGCTCATACTCCAATATTCTCATACAATACCTGGTGCATATATTTACGACACAATTGTGAACAGTGAACAAATGAGAAAATTTTGGTATATTCAGAAAATGCTCACTAACTCCTCGTTTTTATATGGCTTCGGAATCGGCACTGAAAAGAAGACCGGTTTTCATGCACAGAAAATGGCTCTGTAGTGACGTCACTGTCACGTGATCTCTAACTGTACGGCAGGTGTGTCATGAATTGCAATATTAAAAAGAGCGTTTCACAAGCAACTCATCTTTTGAATGCTACGTCACAATTAATCGCGCTTCGATTTTGAGTGGGTAATCTTCCTCCCCATGAATGACCCTCATTGTTTTCGGAAGGGAAAAAAACCATGAGTGAGGAATTAAAGTATGAATTTCAAAAATAACGAAAAGCATGCTAAATTATTCTTTAACTTTCTGATTAAATTTTTCCCATCGACTGTGATGCGGAATTCTAGACTAAGGAAGAAATCGGTTTATTAAGTATGCATATTATCCATCTTACAGATCCATAGTCTAAAAAGAGCAAATCTAGAAATATTATTTCATTTCTGTAATGACAATCGCATCTTTGATAGATTTACTTCCCCTCGATAGAATTATTTAATTAGTTTTGATTCATATCACAGTTATAAAATTTATCATGAGAGATCAAAATGAAATCAATTCCCTTTTCCATAATATTTTTTTAATACTTATATCAAATAATGTCTTTATGAGGTTGACTGAAAATTATCTCAGTTTGATTTTAATTCAAGAAACATTTAATCAACATATAATTTTGAAATTTTTATAACCAATATTGTTATAATAGATTATATATTTGAAAACAAAAGACAAAAACTTTTACCAATTAAATACACTATATATTTTACAAAACTTTTTTTTTATCTTTTTAGCTACGCAATTTTTTTTCTCTTAATGATTACTCATCAAGTCTGTGATTGCTTTCTAATTATATTTTGTTGCCTCCAAAATATTTTAAAGAGACGTTTTATTTAAATTTGCAGGTTAATGGAAAAAGCAATATAATCATTTTTATTTACGCATGTTTTAATTAATTTAAAGAATTATCATTTTCATTGCAAATCTATCTTGTTCATTTTAATCGCCTCATCGGTCTACGCAAAAAATTGAAAAGCGCCCTAATGAGCCACGATATAGGAGCGATTCGGCTGAATCTTTCCAATGGCAAAATGAATTATTTTTTTGAAGCTATTCGAAACCCAGCGCTGCTTTCTGTGCATTTCCGGTGGGGTGGGCCGCATTTCATAACATAGTTCTCAATCGCTCAGGTATCGAGGACCAAACTTAAGGTGAAGACTTTTGTAAATGAGTAAAACAAAACGTAGGACTGTCGTGTAAATTAAATGCACTTGTTAAAATCTCACGGGCTGTTTCAAAAGCAAAAGAGAGATTTTTCATTTTCATTTGTTCGAGAAACACAAGGTCACCCGATATATTTTTCTTAATTGTTTATTTACAATCGAAGGTTGCTCAGCGTTTACTGCTAAAAGTAATCAATTACACCGAGCCTCGCGCGCATTTCACTGAAATTCGATTCCTCCTCCCGTCGGGTCTCTGAAAAGAAATCGCGAAGAGCAGTTCACTGCGTTGCCTCGGAGTTTCGCCAGTGCATTGCATCATTTGTTATACACGCGTTTCGGTCAGAAACAATGTGGTTTCATTTATTTATTAATTATTTGTTTCATTTAGTTAGCCGCCTGGTTGTGATTCGTTAATTTTAGCAGTAGAGACCGCGTTGCAGTGGCTTTTGCATCTGTGTAACATTCCATATTTTTATGGCTTTATTTGTACATCTTAACTTATTATTTGATGGCAAATGTGAAGGATGATACATAGAGACATATATATACACATATATATTTCTTACATTCCGTATATTGCGTTAGCGTATCTTTTCTACGATTCATTACTTTTTATTCAACGGCAAAACTTGCCTGATATTGCCTTATTATAAAAAAGGAGAAACTTTCGTGTGTTAAATTTCGACAAACAATTCCGTCCGTATAATGCATTCGCTATGAGGGCTATCAGGCCTAATCTAAGGCCTAAGTAGGCTCCGATTTATTTAGTCTGTTCATATTGTAGACTTATAAATATTATATATATAATATATATCATCAACATTGTAGGTTGTTAAGATAGTAACAAGTTCAGTAGATAGTCTGATTATGTGCTTACTATATACATGTACGGAAAAAATTCTTTAAAAAAAAGGCGCTAAGCCCCAGTTATAATAAATATCGTATGGTTCCTTAAGTCAGCTATGTATCAGTAGATCTTTTCGGATTATTATGATATCTTTTTTCAGGATTGTTAGCTTTTTGAAACTGAAACAAAACCTCCCTTTGATAACCTAGTTCTTCAATGACCAAAGATATTTAAAAGACATCAAGAATGTGTGCAAGGAAATAATTTGCAACCTATTGTGTGTTTGTGCGCGTGTGTAGATTTTAAAAATCGCTCTGTTTTATAGAAACGGCCGCGATTTCTATTTCTGCTGGTAATACATAATTCAAGTCATTTCTAAGCCTGTTCCCTCTGTAAAAGTATTATCAATGTCCTGATGCATTGTGTGGCATTCTATATTTTTGTTATATTATGATGATTCTATAGCTGTGTACGAGTGGGACATTCCGGAAAGTGGACGGTGCTCACTTTCAGGCTGTTCGAACAATCTATCTTGACTCTTTTCGAGCAAAAGAATGAAGTCTTTTGTTTCGGGAATTTAATGTTCTATCCGTTCTTACATTTTTTGTTCTTTCTCTCGAAAGTTGTCCGGAAACTTCCGAGTGTCCCTTCAATATTAAACTCCGCGAAGGTTTGTGTACTCGTTGGCGACAAGATAACCAAATCGCACCGTCGGAAGACATTTTGAAAGATTTTCCAAGCGCTATGAGCCGGACCCCAATCGCTACCAAGTTTGAAGGGTGTGCTGTTTCAGTAGCCAACAATCACCCCTATTTGTCGCTTGTATCTCTGAAATTTGGTAGGTTTTCGTCTGAAATCTGACTCACAGAAAAAAATCGAAATTCTTATTTTTTTCGAGTGTAATAAAAAAAATCGAAGAGCGAAAGATATGATGAACATTTCAGATAACCTCAAACACAAAAATTGGCTATGGTGTTTAAAATATCTGATTATTATAGTTATTTTGTTAACATCATTTAAAATGTAAAGCAAAAATTCACAAACGTAAAAACCTTCATTTCTGTGACGCATTTTTTCTTGACGCATTATTATTTGACAAATTAAGATATACATTGCTTGTTGCTATGGGACACAGTCATAGATAATTTATACAATGTCTTTATTAAATACAATTAGGCAAAATTTAAATAAATAATAAACTAAGTACATAATTCATTTTCTATTGCTTAAGTAATCATATTCTTTTTACAAAATTTATATCTACCAAATTTGTTACATTCTTATATTCAAAATTAAATAATTTCGATTTAAAAAAACTGTACTCTATTGAAATATTCAAATTTTAATTGGTAAATTTTTTTCGCTTCACCTTGAAGAGGTAAAAAATTTCATTACAGAATAATTCCCAAATTGAATTAAAAACGATAATTATTTCCCAAAAAACACAGTAGATATATAAAATATCATATTTCAATAACAAGATGAAAATTCGGATGCGATTGTTATCTTTGCCAAATCGAGAGCACAAATACTTTGCAATATTTACTAGTGTGATGCCATTTTGTATGTTGCTAAATGACATTTCTGTGAAAAGAAAATGCGGAATCGTGTGATGTTGTGTTCGAAAATTGTATTTGCTCTTGTATAGATTCTTTTTTCTTTAGCAAGTGATTTGAAATAAAATGTTTGGAAGCCATGTGAATCAACTTTGTATTTTCTTTTTCCCCTCAATTTACATTGCACAAACATTAATGTCCTTTGTTGATTGCATGATGATTTTTATATAAACAGTTGCATTTATTTGCAAAAGAAGAGAAGATCGTTCAAAACATCTTAGCACGAAAACATTTTAGAATGAATTTCTCTAGTTTTAGATTATTTTCAAAAACTTTCTTCTGATTATAACAGTGATAACGTATTTAATATCGTTGCAATGCATGTCTGTACAAACACAGTTAAAAAAACAATTAAAAATATTGTCGCAAAATAGGCCAAATATTTCTAAAAATTTATTGAAAAAAAAGAAGACAGTTTATGGTTGGGAAGGAAATTGACATCGATAAGAAAAACTTTTTTTTAATATTCAGTTAATAAAACAATTAAAAATATTGTCGCAAAATAGGCCAAATATTTCTAAACATTTATTGAAATAAAAGAAGACAATTTATGGTAGGGAAGGAAATTGACTTCGATAACAAAAAACTTTTTTTCTTTAAATATTAAGTATTTCAAAGCTTTCTCTTTATACAAATATACTCTTTATTGAATATAAACTTTAAAATTCTGGTTTAATTGTTTTTTTATTTTAAATTTTTAATTAATTCTTCTGAAGTAAATTTTATATTTAACCTAAGCTTCAACTTTTCTTGGCGAGTATCTTCAACAGAAGTTAACTACCTGCCAAATTTAGTACTTGTAGATCCAATAATCTGCCCTGTATATCCTTCTGCATTATATTTCACCATGCTTGTTTTTATTTTCATCATCAGTAAATTGAGACGCGCTTAATCTACGAGAAGCGTGATAGTTTACAGGTGGCAGAAGAGCTTATAAGAAAGGATACTATCCACGTAGGGGCAATTCCATTTATTTAATCATATATGTCAAAGACATTACGGTCCTCAGACACAGTGCGTAGTTTTTCTTCTAAAATATTAAGACAGTGATCCGCAATACCAGCCAATCCTTTGTGACAAAAATTACTTTGTTCCAAGTGTACAATGATTAACCAGGCTTCACCTGTCATTTCACCGTTCCGAGCCCCTCAACGAATGAGCCTTTCTAAATGAATAAATGACGACTGCTAAAAGGAAAATAGTTTTGTGTCAACATCAATGATATAAGCGCAATGGAAAGAATTTTTTGATGTTCAGTTTTTTTATATATAATTTTTACACGTATAGTGTTATATTTTATAGAATCGTGCATATTTTGTAAAATATACAGAATTTGTAGTTAAAATGCATTTTTTGTCAATGAAACATCATTCATTTGGTAGCTCCCCAGCCCGGCAGATGCAGAAAATTTCCACATATTTATTTGCGAAGACATTTCCTAGCATGAATTTCTTTAAATGCGAATCTGAGAAGGAAATTCCCATAAAAATTGAAATAATTTCAAAAGAAATAGACGCGAGATGTGTCTTGTTACCTTGAATGAAAACCACATTCTTGAGAGTTTCAACTTTGTTTTTAAAGATACATTATTGGAATTATTATAATATTACTTTTTTTCTTTGGAAATTCATACTTATAGCTCCAAGTTGTTTAAAAACTATTAAAAAGAACATGGTTACTGTTTTACTATCAAAAATTTGCTAATCTTTGTTTTATAATAATTTATCTTTCAGTAAAGAATATGGTAATAAAATATGGTGCAAAACGAATTAAGTCTATGTTCGAAGAGGGACCTATTTACCTATCACCTCTTTAACAAAAGGGTTAAACACTTTTATTTCTGAGAAAATGTATAGTTTCTCAAAGTGAATCTTAACAGAAGAAGACCCTTTCATAATTTTTAAAATAAGTGTAATAATGTTTGAGTTGCTGTTTTCAGAAAAATTAATCTTTCCAATTTATATAAACTAAACTTAAAAACAAAAGGCTACCTCTTTTAAGATTTATAAATATGGATAACGAGTGCATTTAAAATATTTCATTCAAAATGAAACCAAAGAACTCCTCCTACACATCAGAATCCTAAGATGCAGACCTAAGATAAGACCTTGTTAATAAAATATATACTGCCGACAGTTCATGCACAGATCAGGAGAATCCAATTGTCATAAGTGAGGTCATTTCTACAATATATTAACGAGGTGAACGAGAACCTGTTTACTTATTCTGAAGATTTTTATTTCCATTTTTGGAGGTTAAATGGTTTCTTACGAGCTTATCCCCCCTCGACTAGCCATTCTAAAAGGTTTTTTTTTAAATGCGTGCCAGTTCAAAACGGCATTGATATTCCATTGTAGTAAAATAAATAATATGGGCTAATACTATTTATTTTACTACAATAGTAATAGTAAAAAAGGATTTTTTTCGTTAAAATAAAAGCTATTTTAAAACGAATAAACAACTTCATTAAAAATTATTGAATATCACATACGTATGAATGAAACAAGCACAGAAATTTGTATAATATAACTATTTTAGGCTGAATGATTCGAATCAATCAAATCTATATTTAGGCATAATAGAAGGTATATAGAATATCAGAAGTCTGGTCCTTTAGATTTGTAGAGGCAAGAGAAGTTGATGATGTGTTTTCCGCATTTAATATCTTCAGATTGATTCTAATTCGCTCAGTAAATAGTGCCAGCATTTTACCATTCCTTCAGAAAACTTCGAAAGACTTCACTCCTATCATAGATCATACTTGAAATAATGTTCTTGCTTGTCATCTCCCCAAAAGATGGCAATCTGACATGAAATTCCTCACAGGAGCCCTATTTGGATTAAGCAGCTTGCAGTCAGCCCGCGGTGCCATTTCGCAAATCCTGCTACCTCTTTTTGTTAAGATTTTAATTCAAACGCTATTCTTGGCAGTTAAACGGTCCCAGCAAAACTCACTTTAAAACACCTTTTAAAATCAAAGGCTGCTCCATACAACCGAAAACTCAACCTAATTACCCATTTCGAGAAACGAAATTCCGGGATTCTTTCATTAATTAATTTCAGCCCCTTCCCCCTTTTCGTCTTCACTTCTCTATAATTAACTCATTAAACATGGATAGAATCCGGAGGACAAGATACCGAGAAGCGCCACCTGGCGGGAAGATGGCGAGAAGAATGGCGCTTAAGCTCCCAAACTGAATTATTTATAGTCCCGCTGACGTGCATTCGGGACTTAACTCAGATTAATTATTAGAGGGGCTTCGGAAGGGAGTCGGCGACTGCACGGCAGTGCGATCCCTGCAAGGCGCGCGTAATGAGATCGGTTTCGGGAGAGTGCGTCCGCACAGAATCACAGCCATTCATGTGGATGGTAGCTACAAATGACTGATCAAGTGAGGGCATTCGAAGAAAAATCGCTCGACGGTTTTTAATTTCATCGGAGAATTTACAAGCTTATATTTAGAATAGGCTTTTATGGAAATAATAAAGCACTCTTTAAGGACTTGAAAGGGAGTCATGTGGTGAAACGTCCCTTTGATTTTCTGTTTGCTTAAAAAAAACTACCTTTATCTTTCTGTTTGAAATTCATTGACTTCAACTTCTTGCCTATCAGTTTTGAATCTTAAAATATATCATTTAAAATTCTTTCCAAGAAGGTTTTCAAAGATATAAAGTTGAAACAAATGTAATTTGGTTTAAATTTTTCTTTAAGACAAACAGAAAACCTGGCAGTAAAGTAGAAATATTGTTCAATCATAATTCATCGACTAAATGATAGAATAATTGTAAATTGTTGAAATTGGAGTGCAAATGTATGACGAAAGTTTAACTCAAACCTGATTTTTAAATTCAGAAACTTCTTGACCATCTTTTATTTGATAATGGCCAAATTATCCACCCCCTACCCATGTGGTCTAATATGAATGCTATAGCAAATTCAAAATGTTAACTTTAGAGCAAAATTAATGTTTTTGACCTTTAACTACTGCAATTTCTACTGTCAGCACCCCAGGAATTGTTCATAAAAGATGAAAAAATAATTTGATCGGTGTTCAAAAGAAAACACAAATTATACATATCTAATGACTTGGAAAAAACTCTTGGGATTTCATGATTCAGTATTTAAAGATAATTTAGAAAGAACAAGCCAAACTCGAATCAGTCAATTATATTAATTCGTTTCTGATTAAATTGAATTGATAGGCAAAGACAACTGGAATTTTAAAAAAAACTCTCATGAAAGATTATATTATAGAATCATTTTGTGTTAAACTTCTTGAAATAAATCAAAATTGCTCAAAATTCTATGCTCAGCTTCATAATGATCGAAATTGTAAATTTGATCCAATTATCCAATATCACATGAAAACATTTGCACAGATGCACGAGTTAATTCTTCTCTCAAAGAACTGTAATTTACCAGCAGTACACATTTTTTAGAATAAGGAAAAGTAATTAAAAAATATTTTACGAACAAACAAAATTTTGTAATATATCGCCATGACTTAATCAAAGACATATTTCTATTAATGGTTTTGTTTCCATCTAAAAAACAGCGTTTTATAAAAAAAAATTATCCCATTTTCTATTGAACCAAGAAACAATTGTAGAACATGACAAATCATGCCTTCAAATATTAAATCAGAAGGAAAAACTTCCCAAGCTAAGAAATGTATTTCTTCATTACGCATTTTAAATAAATTTCTCGACAAATTTTTTTTTATCTTTATGGGTTTTTCTTCGGTTTATTATATGGTTGGCAAATGACTCTATTACATTTTACTTTCATCATAATCCTTTCACAGAAAAAAATGAAACTCATAATTTTTAATTCGTAATAATTATATGATAGCAAAACTGTTAAAAACAAAATTGCTACTACTACTCTAAATTAGTGGAATTTCTGGCATGACATTTCATGAAATCTCTGATACAGATTTTAAAAATTTGATTAAAATCGTAAAAATTTAATGTAGGTAAATATAATAATCTAATGAAAATGTGTGGAACTAAAAAAGACCTACACAGAGGTCTGAGTTTTGAAACTTATAAACTTTTGAGTTGAACCCAAAATAACGCTCAAAATTTATAAAATAATATCATTTGCTCATCCAGTTTAGGATGTCAATGCATCTGCAATTTTGATAGTTTTCCTTGTAACTTTTTAAATACATGAGATTTAAAATTCTATTAAAACACTAAAATAATAATAACACTTACACTTGAGTTGAAAAATTAATTAAAATTTAAAAAATTCCTCTGAGATGTATTCCTATCAAAATATATTCGAGTCGAATTCGATAACTCTACTTCGAAAGGTTTGCCTAGTAGAAAACAAAAAATAAGATATTTATAACATTGGCTATAATAAAAGTCAATAACAGATAAAGATTTTAATAAACATCAAAGCAGACTTGCGTGTAATAGCAATATTAATCAACGCAGTTCGAGATGCGAGAATCCATCGTTCTTGCTCCATAATCATTTTTAAAGCCCCGCGAACGACTGATATCTTCCCGTAGAAGGCACTCATTCACAATGGCAGGACACAGAAAAAGGGCAATACCATCTATAAAAATAAATAAAGGGAAGTAAATGATATTCTGTTCCGCATTGGACATGAAATTTCATTCTAAGTCCAAGATCAACGCAGCAACTCAGCACCATCTGAAAATGACATTCATTAATATTTTCTAGGTACATTTTGGGGGTCCTTATAAGATGTTAATCACTAAAATTTGGAAATTTGTCACATGTTTGTCTTGAACACCACAGAGCGACATTTGAGGTTGCATTTGAAACGGATATTCTCTTATCCATCTTTTGCAACTCTGACAATCGACAGGAGACGAAAGGCCGCTTCATCTGTCCACGAAATGTAGTGTCGCCACGCACTCGCCACTTCCACCGAAGAAAGAAATTTCAGGGAGAGAGCTTCAAACTTTGGCTGGTCAGCTCAGCTGCTGAAAGCAACACCTGGATATTCGTGATTTTGAATGAAGGAAGCGGGATGTTTCATACCATTTTTCAAACCACGCTCTCATGGCAACTCGTGAAATGCCTTGCACACCGGACATTCATTCCCAAGTCACTGCTTAACAGTTCCTGAATGCTTTAGCAAGGTCTTCCACTGACATCGAAGCGATTCATTGCTTCTCTTTGACCCATATATATATATATATATATATATATATATGGGTCAAA
>JAOUZG010017157.1:3608910-3628394 GCA_026289955.1 Argiope argentata | reverse complement strand
TATTTATCTATCTCATCTCATATTAATACAGTAAGCTTTTCGCCTTCGCATAATGTTTTCATTACCAGTACCTAACTGAATTTTCCAGTTTTGGACCAAATTTTAAACTAAATAAAGTTGCAATGTGCCCATAATTAAACGATTCTATTTTAAAATCATCTACAAATGAAATTATTATACAAAAAATTATGAAATTTTTGTAAGACATAACGAAGAGATTGGATTTTTTTTCAACTTATAAATAGATTAATTCAAAATTTTGCACCTTTTCTGCCTAAAGGCCAGTAAATTTTCCGAGACCTGAAATTCCCTCTTCTGATCTTCTGATGAAACCCATCGATGCTCTTTATAGAAAAACTTAGACACCATTGACTTTTGGTCTAAACTTAAATCAGTTCATTAATATAACGTATATGTAGCATCTTCAAAAATTAATGAACATTTTCTGTATTGTTAATTAATTAATTTAATTATCTTTCTCGTTGTTAAATTAGAAAATGATACTGATAAGAATTACAAGCAGTTTTCCTTTTAATGTAGAATCTCTTGACTGTCATGAAATTAATTTCAAATTAACCAGCTTCTTATGGTAATAAACAGTTAGTTACTACTTCTTCATTTACCTCTAGCAATATGTCTTACTCGAATGTACCCCTTTCTGTCTTTTTTTTTTCATATATGTTAAAAAGAAAATATGCAGATTACGTTTCTTTTTTTAAAAAAAAATGTCCATGTAAGTTTTAAAAAGAAAACACATACTATGAAATCCAATATTTGGGACAAATTGTTTCACTGTCATCACGAGCCTCAATGAAACTGTAATGAATCGCGGCCATCTTGTAACGGTGAGGGACGGCTGCAGATGTGCAGAATCTATAAATGGGATATCTCTTATCTGAAATCCGGGCTTTCTCTTCGTGTTTTTCTTACACAGATTTCTTTGTGATGACGAAAATTTTAAGTAATTACTTAGTTAATGTTCTCAAAGTTACTCTTTTGTTACCAAGAAATCTAAAAAGATACTCCCAAACCGCAGTTAATTTAATAGTAATAGTTAATTTATACCAACGTACCCCGTGTAACACCCAGCCCCTATATGTTACTGTGAAAGACCGAAATTGGAGAAGTTAACATTCTTCGTCAATTGCTGACTTAATCATCCGAAGAATGTTGAATGGAAATTGTATTTTAATGCTGATATTCATTGTAGAATATGACATTCCCTAGATATTTGTTATTCATGTAATGAATCGGGTTTGTACAACCTTTTTGAGCATGAATGTACATTCCAAGACCATTTACACATCAGGACCAAATTTGTCTTGGTGGTGGATTTAAACAAATGAAAAGTAACGCTGTAAATATTATTTTAAAATTCAAACTTTTTTCATTATTTATATTATTTTTATATTAAAAGATAACTTTGGAGGTTTTGTAGCATTTTCATCAAATTTTATCTGCATAAATCACGTCTTCAATAAAATAGCCTCTCAATATAACTTTATTATCCAGAGAATAATTTATGGATGAGAATTGCAGAGAGGACCATTAAGTGGGTCCAGCACGGAGAGTCAGTGGCATCTTCAGCTGCACCAACACTGTTTCAGACGAAAAGTATTTGCATCGCCAGTGCCCTTAGGAGAAATGTTTATCGGTTTATTTAGTTAAAGATATTTACGGAAACATAAAATACTAAAGACTAATATTGAGACCTAAATCATTTTAGTTTTGTCTGCTTAATGAAAGCTGTAAACAAAGAAGTTATTTTTTTAGAAAATTTTTCTATAATAGAATTGTTGTGATAATATCACCAAATTAAATTCTTACCACGTCAAATGCAGGGGGGGTTTTATATCAAAGTGGCATTAGCCATAATGAAATGGAAGGATGTTAAGCGAAAGAAAGAAATGCCGCTCTAATCGCAACTAAATCTCTAATTTACAGGCAGTTTGAAGAAAGAATATCTTTCCAAATTATAAAAAAGGCTTTAAATGAAATGAAATATATATATGTGTGTGTTCCTTTAGCAAATGCATTACTAAAAAATAAAATTCATATTTTTACATAGTTCCCCGGTTTGATCACCAATATTTAGTGAAACACAAGCGTTCTAACCAAAAATCGATTTTCTCTTCCGGAATTAAAACTAAAATTACTAAGCTTTAAGTTTCAGTCCTTTGCGGGAACTTGAATTATTACAACCGTAGTCTCAAGGAAAATCTGTCAATCAATAGAAGCTTTGAAGAAACTTTGATGGACCACGATTAGAGTAGACATGTTGTTTATAGAATATCATCTTTAACACTACATCATTGTATTTTTAATAAAAACAGTACTTATGTTTAATTATTCTAAAAAGAGTTCCCAAAAAATTCATTCTAAAGAGATATCAACCGCGTGGAAAACAATTTTCTTTATTTATTGTATATACATCCAGTGGTGGATTATCCAATAGATGCAGTAAGTGTAATCAATGTTGCTAAGCGTATCAATAGATAGTATGTGTAACTTTCATAATCTCGATACCTTTTAAGTAGGATAATTGCGAGCTTAAGATGATAAAAAATTTGAAATTAATCAAATTAAAATTAAATATAATTTAAACTCTGAATTTTATTCTAAATACTTTTTCTATTGTTTTATTTGCAGATAAATCAGTACTGTTCTTTTTTTTTGTACTATTTGCAGATAAATCAATACTGTTCTTTTTTTTCTTTGATAGATGGCGAATAATCGGAGCGAAATTTTTAATAATGATTCAATTTTATAAAAAAAATTGTAAACCTTTTTTTAAAATTTTAATGAAATTTATTTCCAAATATAAATTTTATTACAAACAGAGCATTGATTTCATACTCTTTAAAAAATAGCTCATTAATAAATATTTTGTTATTATGGAATCTTGCCTTTGGGGTATGTGAATAAAACTACTTATTAAGAGATTTAACTAAAATAATCCCATACGTCTGGTTTAGAAATTAGATAGACCCTCCAATCAGCATTTTATTCCATTAAGAACACAATTTCTTAAATACCTGTGCATCTGTCATATTCTTCAACTTTAGTCCGTACAATGCGTAGGCATGCTCAGTATCACATTATCGAAATGATCTTAATCGACGAATCTCACCATTCATCAAGAAACACTCTATGAAGTTCCGGTACACATGTAGGAGGAGGTTGACGGGCTTCAACTTGTCAATCAAGCATGTCCCACACATGCTCTACTGGATTCAAGTCCGATGAGAATGCTGGAAAGTCAGATCGAAGTCAGATCCTCCTTTCGAAGGCATTATTTTACGATGTTTGCACAGTGAGGACGGGAGTTGTCATCCATAAAAACGAGTTCTGCGCCCATGGTAGCCTGAAACAAGCGTACATGTTGTTCCAGAATGACGCCCCGATAGATTCGGTCTGCTATGATTCCAATTTAAACATGCAGATCAATTCTGGAAATCAGAATAATTTCTTCCCAAACGAGCGATCCTGCACCACCGTAATGGTGGCGTTCAATGATGTTCTCTTGGTGGTAACGGGTACCGGGATCAGACTTCAAACTAAACCTGGACTCGTCGGAAAACATCACACAAACCCACTAATGTTGTTATTGTCCACAAAGCAAGCTCTCTAGTCCAGGCTAACTTCAGGCGACAGTGAGTTGCAGTATTTGAAACTGTCGAACGATCGACTGAAGAGAGCTGAAGAGACAGGCCTGATGCTATACTCCGTCTACTTTTTTTAGCAGTAACTACCAAATACCGCACCTCCTTCGGCTCCTCAGGGGCGACCTGTGCTGTAGCGTCTACTCTCATTATCGTCACCTTGGAATTGCTGCCTTTGGTGTTATTGGAGATGACACTCTGGACGATTCCAAATTCTTTGGATAGTTCCAACTAAGTACACCCACATTCCAGACGGCCGATAATTTTACAGTGTAAAAAATCATCCAAATGTGTACTTTGTGTCATAACTATGCGTTTATTGCACTGAAAAGCTTATAAAGCGCTTGCAAATAATTTTACTTCTTTGCCTGTATTCCTTATACAACACTCTCTTACACTGTTGGGACGTACTATTGGTGTCATCTGGCGGCTTCCTGCCATTTGCACGGGATTTTTAAAGATTTTTGTATTCATTTTAAGGGTGATATATGTATTTTAGTGATCGATTTCTGTGTGACTCTGAAGAATCCTTAATTTATGGGCACGAGTGTAGACAGCCTGTCTGCCTCTATAAAAATATTTAACAATAAAAAGGCATTATAATATTACTTTATTTAAAGCAAATTAACAAAATGCACATACATCTTAGCTTTAAAAAATATTCCCATAACTCATCTTCTGTAAGTCGAGTTCAACTGCTGCGCCGTCGGGTAGCAGACAATCGTAGAACTGCATATTTATTTGCCCTCCAGTTGCATTACTTCCTTTCATTTTGCAGTCTTAAGTGGAAGGGAATGGGGCTAAGATGGCTGAATCTTTGTTTAACGTTAACGGAGTAATGTTTTGGCTGATGAGTATTCTCACTGGCTTGTTACAGAGTCGAAACTCTCTCTACATAACATGTTTCATGTGTTAATTTGGGAATTTTTAGAAGCAAAAACTCTATATTTTGTTATAAAATACCTTTTTAGCTCTAGAAATGATGTAAGTTTTCAAGAAGAAACCTTTTCATAGATGAACAAAGGTGAAAATCATTCCTTGGATTACTTTAGTAACCACAAACTATTCACTTCTCTATTATACCAGTACATTCACTCGGTAGAAAAACTCTTCCTATTTTCCTTGTACGTTTTTCAGTTTTCGAAGGTAAAAAAATTTGTGGAAATCGTGGTGACTCCAGAAGCGGCCTCTGTATTACAACAAACTGGTGAAACAAACAGTTCCACCTCTTGAGTAAAGAGAGAACTAATTATTGGAGCTACATCTCTCTGGCATCAAACGAACAAGTTTCTGCCACATGGCAGTGCACGCAATTTCAAGTTGACGCTTCATCCTTTTTGCAGCAAACCCCTCAATTGGTAATAAATATTTGTTGTAATTAAAAATCTTGACATTAAATGATAAGATAAGGACGGATAGGATTTAAACGTCATATTCTCCGCCTTGTTTCTTTTTCAATTCGAAGTCCAAATTTAGAACCGAAACTAATTCTAAATACCTAGTAAAAGTATTTCATTTTCCCTTCCAAGAATCAAGCAAGAGATTTGTGGTGCGTAGTGCCATCTATTATCTATAATAGCAATTATTCTGTTTGAGTACTTTTTCAAATTTCAATGGCTGTAATTTATGATAAATTGTTTTGGAACTAATTAAAATTAATGCAATTCACAGAAATATTTTAATAACTGAGATATTTAAACATATTTCAAAGTACTACAACATTCCAGATTAATTCAGAATACTAATGCTATTTTACTTCTTTTTTTAACATCATAATGTTTATAAGCTGATAACAGTTATATAAATTTTATTTCATACATTTTTTTATTTCATTTTAATTTTAATATTTTTATAATTAATTTATGCATCAATTTCGATATTTTTTTAATTTATTTCAATTTTAATACAGTTTAAACTATTATAAATATTTTTATATTAATATTTTTCTTAGATGCAATTAATGCGTTTACACATACGTGCATTTGACAATATTACATAATTCATTGTTAACACTTTTATATTATTAAAAGTGCATCATATAAATAAAAATAGAATTGATTAACTAAGTTCAAATGCTACGTTATTTTGCATAATAAATTCGAATGTACAATGAATATTTTATTACTTTTCCTATTTTATTTACTCTGAAAACGATAACTGTTTCGTATTACGAACGAGACCTCATTATAAATATCTCATACATATAAGAGGTGAAAATTGCATTTCTATTTATGCAAAAAATAAGCTCAAATCTTAGCTATAATGAAACCACAACCAAGTTTCGGTTCTCGAATTCTTTTTATTTACCTCACTGAGTCGCCACTTACAGTTTTCTAATTGTAAAAGAAACATAACGATTACGATTAAAGTAATCGATTCACAACAATAACTGATCAAAAGAAGTGGAGATGTCTTCCGTTCATCTTCAATCATTTTCTGTGCTTTGCCCCATTACAATTCTGTGCTCACAATTTTCTATAGTTATGGACCCATTTGCTAATATTTCACTGATTTAATTTTGGATCACAATTTCTAAATCAACAAAAATTTAACGAAATAGAACCAAATATAAGATTAAACTATATTCAAAAGTTGAATGATTATAATCAAATAATTTATGTCAAAAGAATTAAAAACGAATAGTTTTAATATCTTGAAATCGCGGTGTTTTCATTCATATATATATATATATATATATATATATATATATATATAGAGAGAGAGAGAGAGAGAGAGAGAGAGAGAGAGAGAGAGAGAGAGAGAGAGAGAGAGAGAAGTTTGTCCATAAAAAAATCACTTTAGCATATCTATAGATAGATAGATAGATAGATAGATAGATAGATAGATAAGCATCCGTTAATATGCTAAAGTGATTTTTTTATGGACAACTTCAATTCTCTCTTGCTGGGAATACTGATAGCGTTTAACTTCAACTACATTTCCTGTATATAATTCATCCTTTGACAAAGTACTCGTAATTTTAGATGGTGATGGGTGTTTAACTGCTGATGTGTTTTTTAGAAATGTTTTACCAGGTGCATATTGAATCATTGTAAAGCGAATGATTCAATGCATAAAATGAAATAACTATTCACGATGGCGCCAATTTTTTTTTTTATTCCTCTCACAAAATAACCCACTTTAAAACAGTTCATCGCGTTTGGCATCCTTCAGAATAAAAGCGTGCCATGAATGAAGTACCAACAACAATCTCATCAAGTACATTCCTAACTATGTTAAATATGACCTATTAATGCATTTCATAAAATCATGCGACTTTTACTATTTATGAAAAAATTATCCAAATTCCTTTTCCTTGGCTTTCAATAAACGAAAACATACACGCCAATTAAGCATGTTTACTTTAAAAAAATAAAGTTCTAAGGCAATGAAAATTATTGTAAAATTCTTATATTTTAAAAAAATTGTTAAAATTGAGTTTAAAAATACGGCAACAACTAGACTAGACTTATTGAAAAAAATTATCTTTTGAATTTCAAAATGAAGGTGCATTTATTTTTATAAAATAATATTTTTAGAAGTATCGACAATCAAAAGCCAAAATTTTTCTTACTTTTAAATTAAAACTTTAAAAGAATTCTCCCTTAAATGTTTACTTTTAAATTATAACCGTCGTTTTTCAGAAGCTCACAGTTCGACAGTCGATCTTTTACAATGCCAGGTGCACTTTTCAACTCTTCCTTTCCCATAAAATATTGAAGCTCTTTTTGTTGTATGAATGAAAAATAAATGTCTGACGACTGCCAAAAGTAGGAAAAGTTCTGATAACAATTTTCTTCGCCTTAAAAAATAGTTTCTCTTTAACTACTTAAATAAAAAAAATATTAATGTTTTCATTAAAAAAAATCGAATTTTTTTTTTTTCGTTTAAAGACAAGTAGTGTGATTTTTGTAGGCCCTTTATTTATTTGTAATATTAATGCTATATAATATCATTAAATTAAGGTTAATATATATTATACCTATTATACTTATAATAAACATAATCCAAAAAGTTGTATCTTAGTAATGTTACTTCGAATTCTTTCTAGATTATCTTTTCAATGAAGACGTTATTTTCTGCAAAAGCTATTACTCTCGGTATTCTAAATTCAACTCTCTGTTTCCAGACTGCGGTTTACATTTGACGAGCAGCACAAGAAAAGCTACAATTGATAACCGATAAAGTCTGCTACAAAAGGAGGGATGCGCATAAGCATCATAGTATATCGCTATCTGATAAAAATGAATACATTTCACTTAAAGTTACTTTGTTTGTTGCAAAGCTATTGATATTTTTAGAGATTTCAGAATCTATCATTTGACTGCTTTTTTTTTTGCAGTCGATTGATTTTTTTTATCAAACAACGATCACGTGAAGTATGAAAGACCAAATGTTATCTCCAGAATTCAATACGAATTGCTTCTCCGAAACATTCTATTCAAAATAAATTTGCTGTTTTCGAAAATTGTAATTGAAATGGATAATAAAATGGAACCCTGATTATCTGAAAGTCATTCAACTTGTAAGCAGCTGAACTTTCAGACTTGATAGAGATATAAGAATTCTTATCATTCAAATTACTCGAATAGTAGATAAATTAAAATACAAATATCTATATTTTCCGGTCTCTTTACAGATTATGAAGAAATATTTCTATGGACTTCTCTAGGTGTGTGAGGGGGAGACATGCTTGCAAATTCTGTGACGGGAACGCTTGCTCACCATGTTTAAATAGTCTTAAGTAAATTACTTTTTTTATAAATGAAAATTAATGCGTTTCTGTTTCTTTTTTTTAATTTCAAAAGACAAGAATATACAAACAGAAAGCACTGTCATTGTCGAAATTATCATTGTTAAAATTTTGCTGAAACTCCATTTTCTGGAACTGCCCGAGTCCAAGAAGATACATTTTTCAAATCCTATTGGTCTGTTTGGGAACACAGTTACTCAAAAATGCAGAGTTGGACAACTGAAATCGGTATATCATTTTATACTAAGATTGCATATTTCGACAATCCTAATTTTGGAGGAAAGGGCTCTAAAAGTTATCCCTCCATTCGAAATCGAGTACATGTACGTAGACAAACGAAAAGTCCATATTAGCAAATAGCCCTAACATATGGCAAAGGTACATGTAATGCTATTCCGAGGGGGGGGGGTAAAGAAAACGTATGACATTTCTGTCTTACGAAAAAAACAAAAGGATTTCAGTTAATTGGCCAGTCTGATTTTTCCATTTGTCCTGTTAATGCTCATGTGTAGCGTATTG
Source organism: Argiope argentata (assembly GCA_026289955.1). Classification (NCBI taxonomy): domain Eukaryota; kingdom Metazoa; phylum Arthropoda; class Arachnida; order Araneae; family Araneidae; genus Argiope; species Argiope argentata. The sequence goes on along the minus strand of JAOUZG010017157.1, from coordinate 3,619,460 downwards.
AATAACTGAAATCTTTTCTATCGTCTCAATGACTATAGAAACCAGCCAGCTCGTACTTTTACATCTGTCTCACATCTCGTGACGCACTTAGCAGAACGATGGAGTACCGATACATTTCGTGTTTTCTACACATGATGGATTGGATATAGAACCCTCACATCACTGCATTGAAAGTGACAGTCCATTTAGTCCTCGACCACCAGACCTTGCTCGTGGGGATATTTTCCTTTAAGATAACTGCAAGAATACTGCACTCAAAATACAAGCATAGTTGCTTGTCTATCTATTTTCTTAACTATCACAAACATTGGATAACTATTTTAGGAATCGTAAAATCCCTCTTACTCGCTTAGAAGAATTGGTCATTTCAAACGTCTTCCTATTGCATTATAGGCAAATAGGAAAAGTCGCTTTCCTTTACAAAAAGAAAATAGTAGAAATATAGTTTTCGATCTATTTTCATGATAATTTAAGCCACTTTGACGGAACTTGAAGAAAATGAGTTAAGAAAGAGTATATTTGGATATAATATTGTTATTTCTTAAGAAAATTTTAAATAGTAAATTTGAATCTTGTATTCCAAAATGAATTACTCAACTTCAAAAAAAATGGAAAATTTTGCGAAATATAGTATTTGAAAATATTTATTTTATGCTTTCTTCCACTTTTTCAGTTTTCACGACTTTGAAATCTTTCAATTTATTTTTAGCGCCAGCCCTCCGCATTTGTGTTGGGACGTTTCTCACAGAGGCACGGAAAATAGGGAGCTCGAGTCGAGTCGGGTCTGACCTCCATGCGCTCCTGTTTTAAAAAATGTTATCAATGCGCTCCGAGATTAGAGAGATGATTGCGTTCAACGTCGCATTATCCTGTTTTATGCAAATATCCACGTTCGAAGGACCCTGTCTGATAAGCCTGAAGGAGAACACTCGCACACACAAAAAAAAAATGTGATGCCCTATTTGGTCACACACAAAAAATGCGGTAATCTTTTTCATGTCGACGAACTGTACGAGTGAAAGGAATCTAACTCTTTCCTCAGAATGGCAGAAAATCCATTTTGACCAATGCGAAGTGCAAAGAGAATATTGCAATCGTTGAAAAATTAGAAATCGAGATTTTGGCTCATCTCCGCATTTTAAACTTCTCTGAATTCGAAATATATATTTTTGTCACTATATCTGTCTGTCCGTCTTTATGTCTGTGAAAAATAAATAACTCAAAAGCTTTTACAACTGGAAGGATTAAATATCCTATACCATCTTTAAATCAAATTTCTAGATTTTTATAAAATTTTGAGTATTTTGTCTCGTGGTTCGAATGCAAATTTACACTATAACTACAAAACGAAGTTTTGTAATTATAGTGAAACGATGTATAAAATTCGGTGTACTTATTTAACATTTATGGTGCAAACATTCATCAAATTTTAAGCCAGATATAACAAGAGACTTACCACCTGTACTTTTAGAAGCAAGTAAATGCTAGAAAAAAATGCAATGGCTTAAATATATCGAATTTGATAGCTTTTGTGACTGCAATTACAGCTCTGTGTCAAATTTTGGATTTAAATCGATCACGAAAAACATGCCTAAGGCCTTGATTCGATATTCGAGTCTATTAATCAAATGCCAGGGATTAAACAGCCAGAAAACTCGCCAACTATCAAACAATAGACACCCTAAATTCACGCCAATGGTTAATATTTCGTAATCATTGTACATTAATGGCGTGCAGTGCTTTCTGTGGGGTAACACTTATAATAGAAAATATACGAGGAAGTTTTGATGAGATCATTCCTCCTGGTTGCTGTTTTAATAGAAAAAGTGTTATAATAGAGAGATCACGTCCATTCGAAAACCTCCATCTAGTACGAGGAAAAACGTTTCTCAGAACTGCAAGAGGGAGGATCTTTTCGTAAACTATAACATTGAGAGTCAGAAAAGGTTGCCTTGGTTTAGTCAAATGAACGTCCTGTTTTAAAGTAACATTATGGCTATTGTGTACCATGTTCAGAGAATGAGGACATGAGCTGGCACCCTCTCTCAAAACTTCCCCACGCCATCGGGAGTTCGTTTGACCCCGATGCACTTAATGTACTCCAGACCCACTGACGTGACGATTCATTGGCGGAATCGGATCTCGAACCTGTCAGATCAGTGCTGCTCGAAAAACAATGGCCTCCTCACAACCTGGCAATCCAACAAGAGAGATTCGCCAATGTCGTTTTTAATTACTTTCTAGGCAATCATTCGTTTTTTGCTGGGGGAAGGGGTCGAGGGAGGAAAGGAAGAGTGTTTATGTACTTATGAGCTCGTCATTCTGCTAATTTCTGATATTGGTTCTATTTTTATCAATGGCGTTTGAAATCAATTCCCTCATCTCACAATGAATTTAAAAATATTTAATATTTATATAATCTTAAAACTTTTCAATTTAAATGAATTTTCAATTCATGGAATTTCATTTTTTCACACAATCATAAAGCTATCAGGTTGAAATATTCTGGCTTGGACTAAAAACATATAAAACGTACTTTTGAAGTCGAGATATTTTTTTCTGCTTTTGTATTCAGTAAATAATAAAGAAATTTCCTATAATTCTATGGAGGTAAACCATGAAAGGAAAAGCGATATACATTTAAGCAATGTAAACAAAACGCATTTTACTTACACATATAAAACATAATATAAAATTTTGTTTGTATAAGGGGCGCTTCCTTTTTAAGTGAATTTCGAGAAATCTCTTAATGTGGTTTTTTTCGTTTCATAATATTTATTCTGAAACAATTATATGATTGTTACTTAGAAAAAAAATTTGAAAAGCATTTGACCTCCCTAGAAAATTTTGGGATATGAATAGCCAGCTAAAGACCAGAAAATAGAAGATAATAAAAGTGAATTTATTTTGAAATACAATAGAAATTGGACAGGTTTTTAAGTACTATTTTTCACAATTAGTTGTAAAATTATCTTTCTACATATCTGATTTTGTGGAACTTATCGCTGATTCGCTTGACACAGCGCTGCGTACTCACGACGCAACAGCTCTTTTTCAACGCATTTTAGAATAATAATTATTATTCTCACGCGACTAGTAACTTACTCATATGGGAACGAACATATTGGAAAAGCTGAAGACGGAATGATTCCGAATTTCTGTTTATCAGGGGGACTGGGATCCATTTTCCCAAACGCTCCATTCATAAGGTATCGGAGGTTTCTTAGAGTGCACGTGGGCGAGAAGGCTGGAGTGGAAAAAAGAATCGAAATACTTTCCTACGTGCCTGATTTTAAACGAACAGTCTAAATGGGCAACAGGCAACAAAGTAGATGCCAAAATGCTGCATGGTCTAGTTTCGTTGTCTTTAAATAGCCTATTCCACTACTGCAAGAATAGTGGCAGCTTGATTTCACTACTGCACGGCGAGATGTTACTGTAACCACGAGAAAACAAATGAATTGCCCCCCTCGCTCAGTTGACCGATTTTAGGTACAGATCTGAAGTTCAGGGAATTCAAAGACATCTTCGTCTATTTGAAAAAGGAAAAAAATCTTTTAATTCAAACCGTGGTACTATTCGGAAAACCGAAACGCAGGGGAAAAGTCACCAAATAATTTAGACCTACATCAAAATAAACTTCGCTAAAAAAGTTGCAGTTTTAGGTTTATGGATGAATTAGCGCAGGTCTTGGCGATCTATAGAAAAAGTATCTCAAAAGAGTTTTAAATCATACATGTATAAAGTAAATATAAACATTGCTATTGATTCGTTTAATTGCTCTGCACAAGTTTTTATAACTCTGGGATTTTTGAGAATGATAAAAATGGAATACCTATTTTTTTTATTTGTTTCTTGAAATAAATTAGAGAAGACCTGTTGTTGCTGTACAAAATTGCATCATTCAAAGATTGAAGACTTGCTAATGAATTTTCTATATTTCACATGAAACTAAAATAATTGTATTTTGAGAAGATTTTGATTTATTTTAAAATTTTAAAATGAGAGATTTGGAGATAAATATTAATCTATTGAACCCCAGTTTAGTAAATCTCCCAGTCTTTTATATGGGTATTTATTGTTGTTTCAATCCATTTCAGTATGGAATGGAAACTGAGATTCTTAAGCATGTCCTAGTAATTTGTTTCTTTTAAATTATTAATTATTTCGACTAAACTTTAGATTTAAATATCAAAAATTATATTATTCTATTTTAACCATTACAGATCAAAGAAACTTAAAAACGAAGAGTAATATTATTTGACTTCAGTTATGCGAATGAGGGAAATAAATTTCGCTGTGTGAGTGAAAAAAAAATTATATCTAAACCTTTTTTTTTCCCGCAAACTCTTTATTTTATATGAAATGACATATTTAAATAAATGTTAATGAATGTCATGTAGGATAGCACTTGTCTTATATACAAATAATAATACTTTCTTGGGAGGAACTAAAATAATTTAATTAGTAGGATAATTGTTTAGGGTTTACTGATCTATGTAAAGTGATTAGCGAATAGCGTTAGGCCCGAACGCCCAATCTTATGGTTAGTAGCCGAGTATCATACCGATCAAGTAAAAGGGACCCTTCAGTTTGAAGGATATTAATTGGCTTATTTAGAAATCACCACAAAGTATCCCCTCAGTGAATCTTCGAACGATACTTACATGAAGTGGTGGTGAAGTTAACAATTGTCGTATTTAATGGGTGTCTAGAGCTTTGAGTCGCCGATAGAGGGCGCCACGACAGTTGAACGAAGCTATGAGCAAAGGTTGCGTTTATCCAAGGTCGGTCGCCGGGTTGCATATAAACTAACCTTACATTGATAGGGACCATACAAAAATTTAAGCCCGCTGATTGGTAAGACTCATCCTACGTCATGAAATGTGATGTTTAAGGATTAGCGCAGTGTTTCTCTGGTCTTAGACATAAAAAATTCATACAGTTTCTTTTTCTCGATCTTTATGAAATGTCTCTGTTTTTGGAGACAAATCTTCCGGCCATTTTATAATGAAGTGGAATTATTTACTCCAAACCAAATCTTTTGACGCAGTGATGTGAAAAGTTCTGAAGAATGCTACAAATGGATAGCGAAATTCGGAAAATTGACAAACACGAATTGGAATTCGTGTTCGTAAATTTAAACAAGAGATTGTGAACAAAAAATTCCTCTGCATCAATTAAAATATGTTTCTTTGTATCATTTTTTAATTCACTTGTAAACATTTATAATTATCCGTCTTTTGGAAACGAATTAAAATTACATCATGGCGCCCTCTATTATGAAAATTAGCGAACTCGATTTTTTTTTTTGCGTGAATTAAAAAACACACACATTCAAATCAAAAAAATTTGAATAGCCAGCTGTTATAAGCTTCAAATTCTGCTGCTTTCTATCTGCTCTATATTCTTGAGCTATATCTGTAAAAAACACAACAGAATTTATAGTATTTGCCCGAAATTAACGTTTATGTAGCAATTTTGGTTTCTAAAAAAATTCCTAGTAAAAAGTTTATTTCAGAAAGAAAAAAAAACAAGAATTCACTTAAAAATCCTTGAAATTTTTCCGAATGAAAATAAAAAAATTTGGTAAATGAAAGTTGGCTTCCCTTTCAACTTCCGTATTTGAGAAAAAGGAATGGCCTAAAAAAATTGGCACCAGATTTTTTTCAATTGAAAATAAGATAAGTTTTTAAATGCTTAATTTTAACTGAAAAATAAATTTTGGAAAAATTATACAACTTATTTTAAATCTTCCATGAAAAAATATTTATTGTTAGAAAAATGGGAATTTATTATTATATTATTTTGTCTCTTAAAAATTCTAAATTTTTCACACCGCTGCGAACAGTAATCACATTCTGTGCATATGATTTAACTTCACTACAAAATGAAGTTGGAAGTTTAGTCTCCGAAAACACAGACATTTGAAAAAGAATGAAAAAATAATATGTATTAAGTAGTTATGTCAAAAAAAGAACAAAGGATCGCTATTAGTACACAGATATATCAGTTGACATCACAGATCCTGACGAAAGATGAGTCCAACCAATCAGTTGGCTTAAATTTTTGTATGGTTCCTATCAATGTAAGGTTAGTTTATATGCCACCGGGTTACCATTTTAGGAATGAATAGCGAATAGCGCTATGCCCGAACTCCCAATCCTATTTTTAGTAGCCGAGTAACATATTTTAAAAGGGACCCTTCAGCTTGAAGGATATTAATTGGCTTATATAGCAATCACCACATATGTATGCGTTATTATTTCTTAATATAATCTTTATGCGCGTCTGTATAAAGCAATAACTTAAACAATATTATTACAAAATGTGTTATTGTGAAAAATTTATTAAAATTGGCAACTAATTTTTCCTGAAATGCAAGTGCTATTGCTGAAAAGTAATTTTATCAGTTTTAAAGTAGTGCAAAATTATTTTTGAGCAGTAATATGTTAGAAAATTATTGAAGAAAAACATTAACAATTAGAGCGATTTTTAATTTATATTTAAAACTTTAATATAATTTTCCTTAACCGTTTGAGTTTGGCGAAGAGCGATAGCGCTTCTCTTGTTTGTACCGAGAATGGGGAGACGCTGCTGTTTGTTGGTGTCATTTTCGCCTTCTGTTGAGAGCAGCTGTATTCACATCAATGACAGTTTTTATTCATTTCACTCAATTGTGGTTTGCAGGAGCACAAGAATTGAAATAAGATAGGGTGGTAAGTAGGAATGCAGCAGAACCGTGGATGGTGGCATGGTAGAAAAAAATGAGTCGATACAAAGAGATATACAACGTTTTGACGTCAATTTTTTAAAATCCTTATCAGATCTATGAGGACGAGATATAATTTTGACAAAAAAGATGGTTTAATAGGTTTATACAAGAATGATTGGCCCGTTTCTTCTACCGTACCAGAATCCACGGCTGTAGTACATTACTGCTTACCACTGTGTTCTATTTATTTATTTGTAGTAAAAGTATTGTTTTGTAGGAATTAGAAATTGTTTTCACTTTTCAACAAGTGTTAAACGGATAATTACGATTGCCACTAAAAATGCCACAAGAAGGCCACCAATAACTAAAATGTAGAAAAATTGTTTGGGTGAAACTTGCGACAGAATGATATATGCAGTAATAAAAATGATAATGGAATTAAACGATCCACGGAATTTGTGCAGCAAAACATTTTTGTAATAAGTGAGAATAAAAAACATTTTTTTCCATCAAAATTATTTGTTACATAATAAATACTCTTAATTATAAATATTTTTATATTTTTCCAAAAAAAAATTGACTACGCATTTCATTCGCACTTCCAGCATATATACAAGAAAACTCGCCAGCACTCAAACGGTTAATTAACATATACTTGATAAAATGAGGCTAATAACGTGTTAACTTACATTCGAACAGTAAAACGCCTCAGACACAGACTTCCTCAGAATAAATTTTGCCCAAAATTTGATAGAAATTTACAAATTTGGTGTAAAGACTATATGTTAAATATCATCCATATAACTCAAAGTGGTTATGAGTCATCTTTATTACACACAAGGAAACGGACAAAATAGATTTTTCGAGATATGGGAGGTCTAACATGTGGAGATTCGTCTTATTGAATTCAAATTTTTTGACGATTACAATTCTTTCACTACTCTTCGTTTACAACTAAGTGAAAAGCTTAAAAAAATTTCTTGCTATATCATTCATCGTCTGCCATTTCATTTGCAATAAAATCCGAACCAACTCAGTGAAACAACTGTTTTCTCATTTTGGCACGTTTGAGGAATTAAATTTGGAAAAGATCCAGGAGGGTGGAGTCAATGTTGGCGATCATTTGGCAAATAATGGACAAATGGTTTCATCATGAAAAAATCCGATGACGTTGTGCATATAAAATGAGTTGTGTAAATAAAATATTATTAGGGAGAAAACCCTATTTTCCACAATGGCGGAACAAATGCTCTGTTCAAAGTGAAGAAACAAAAGACAATGGTATTCGTGAAAAACCATTTTCATCATCGTTCATTGTAATTTTGCATTTATTATTTTTTATTATTATTCCATAAGTAGCGAGATATTCCAAAGCGTTTGACACAAATTTTAAGAAAGACAGGAGAGATTGACCTATTTTATAATGGAATGCCTAATCTTAAATGCCATATTTAGAAGGCAGACGTCGATAATAAAAAGTTCCTTTTGGAGCTTTTTACCCCTTTAGGTTAATATGACTGCTCTCATTCTGCTCCTCCCATTCATTCAATTTTTAAGATCGTTCATTCTACTCTGATATTTATTAATAGTGTTAATTTTACTTGATTTTATATTTTTGATAGCTCCTTAAGAGTCTTCCTGAATTAATATTGTTTTTTAATTAATCGGTTATTTATTTATTAGTTGTTTGTTAATATCTAGTTTTACGAAAGATTTATGCATCGAAAGTACATAGAAATGCGACTTTTGAAATCATATATAACGCGTTAAATAAAGCATTAAATTCGTTCTTTGCATTTGACAAGTGAACTTGGCTCTATAGATTTCAATTTGCTTTACTGTGGTTAAATATCATTTTTTAGAAGTCCATTATCTCTGTCGACTTTTCAAAAAGAATGGCGGTTATACTTAAATTTGGAAAACAAATACATTAAAAAAACATGTAAGTCTTCCACAAACAGTAGAAACTACTCTTCTTCCATTTCTTTTTAATTTTCTTTTATACAAAATACAGAGAAATATTGTTATGTTTAAAAATGCCTAACTATAAATGAATTTCAGCGTTTAGACATCCCTGAATTCGAAAAACAAATTTTTGAAAATATTTATCTATTTTCCCGTTCTCCAATCTGTAATAAATATAACTCAAAGGCTCTTAGAGCTAGACGAAATTTGGTACAGAATCTTTTCACCCAAATTGTAAAATTCTAACAAATTTTGATTTAAAAAAACATATACAGAAGTTTGTCTATGCGGCTGTTCGAATATAAATTAGCAAGATAACTGCAAAACGAAAAGAGCTAATAATAAAATTCAAATCACAGATGTAACATTTATAGTGTAGACAGCTACCAAATTTTGGACCATATCCAAAGAGGATTTAAACATCCGTCTGTACTTTCAAAAGCATGCAAACACAATAACTCGAAAACGCAGTGACTTAAATATATCAAATTTGGTATGTGACTTTTATGATCATAATTATAGTTTTGTGTTAAATTTTGGTTTCAAACAGTTGGGAAAAACACATCTAAAATGCAAATGAATTTTTGCACCCGCGGAATAAAAGCTATAAAGCTCGCCAAGGATCATACGATAGATTCAGGGAAAGTGCTAAATTCACGCCAATGGTTAATGTTTCGCAATTATTGTACATCAGTGCAACACATTTCATTTGCTGAGATAACACTTGTAATAAAAAGTACGAGAAGTTTTAGGGAGAGCACTGCTTTCGCTGATTTAACTTCATTTACAGCTGAATTTGACGTAATACACAGACGCCATTTCCATCCAGGATGCAAAATGAATCATACTGAGAAAGTTCCAGGAGGGTGGAGTCAAAATTATAGATCATGTGGAGCGTGCACGTTCCTCACGCACAGTCTCTGATAACACTGGGGTGAAATTGGGTAATGTTTGGAGTTTGCATGAATAAATTCATTTTTTGCAACATTCAACCCGCATTTGAACAATGCTATACATTATTTCTACGTCCCCTCCCCCTTCTCATGCAAAACCTGTAATGAAGAATAATGAATCTATGGCTGGAATTGTTTTCAAACCATTGATATTCACTACTTCTGAAATTTAAAGCATCATATACATTGCAACACCATAAATTCTGAGCTTTCTCCTTTTTTCTTTTTCTTTTTTCAGTTCTACAAATTCTGTAAATGTAAATTACATAACTGGTACGAAATTACCACAAGTTTAAGCTGGTTCATTTCATTTTTTCATTAAGTGGACTGTAATCTTGTTTAAAATCAAACGTAAAATCGAATTCCAACTTTTTATTTGATCGAGGTTCAATCGACCTCGCAACGATTCAAAACGAAACAGTTCTAATCCGTTCAATAGCTGATCCCATGTCAGAGGGGTTACAATAAATTCAATTGCTGAAGTCAAGTCAGCACTTTAATTGCAATCTTTTAAAAAAGACCACGAACGAAGCTGTAACATTCCGCCCCGCGTTGCCTGTCTCTGTAATAAAAGTTGAATTGAAATTTATATTCAACAATGTACAACAAAATATTTTTTCTGAATTCAAATATAAAATACATATTTTTAAAAAAAACATAGAAATATAAATAACTATGAACCCTAAATGTACAATTAAATATGCAAAAATAGAACATAAAAATTTAAATATGTACAGAATCAGATACAGTTTTTTATGTACGGATCGGAAAATCAAGTTTGAACATTTTCCTCGACGGGAGAAGAATTTTTTCAGGCTAGCAATAAATGCTTGTGATGCTATGTCAAAAACTATCTCAAAATGCCTTAGTAACTAAGCAAACGAAAACAGCTATATATATATAAATATACATACATA
>JAOUZG010017157.1:3595930-3608510 GCA_026289955.1 Argiope argentata | reverse complement strand
ATATATATATATATATATATATATATATATATACAAGCCGCCTTTGGCGACCAGTCGGTTGGCCAATATTAACGCTCGCAAAAATTTTCATAAATTATTTTATGTAGCTGTGTCTCATAACAGGTTTTTCATCAAAATATTTTTAAACCAAACAAATTTTGATAATCATATAATTCATTTAGAGTATTATTTAGTATTATTTTCTTCAGATGTTCTGCTCATTGCACTATTCATCTTTCTCTTTCTATCCGAGCAATGATTGTCCCGGAATTGATATTTTACTTAAATGGTGATAAGAAAGGTCTAAAATTCTACGTTTTTATAGAATAATGAGATTCAAATTTTCAAAAATGTAAACACACTAAACAATAAAGACACAATTGGTTTTCAAGAGATGCGAAAGTTTAAAAACAGCTTGGAAAATGCCGCGCACAGAGGAAATAATATTGAAACACACACATCCTTCTTTTCTTTTCTTTTTCTTTTTTCTCTCCTTTTTTTTCTTCACTAATTTTGTTTCTACAAACCCTATTTTCACTTTATTATTCTTTTTTTTTTCTTCCCTGCCCAAATTTTATTTTGAGCAGGCATAGATTAAATATTCATACAGACTAAAAATAAAAGCAGCTATTTTCTTTCTTTTTTAAACATACCGTTATCTATGAATGAAAACCAACTGACTTGGCGTATTTCTTTCCAAACAAATCATTATTTATTACTTCCTGCAATCTTACTCAGTTGGGTGGGGGATTGAAATGAATATTTTTGGCGGGAAAGTAAGAAAAGTGTCGTTTTAACTATTTTCCTAACAGTTTTTTCATTTTTTCTCTCCATAAGAACCATCCTCGTGTCTTAACGAAAATATTTAAAAAAAATTAACCGAATTGGTCGAGCCGTTCTCTAGTTTTGCGCTTAGCAACACATTTCGAGAAATATATATATATATATATATATATATATACCTTATGCAAATTACCCTTTCTTTGATTCTTAAACATAAAAAATGGGCCGCTTAAGTCTACTCCTGTGTTAGAAAATACAGGGTTGGGATTTACTCGCTCTGGAGGTAAGTTCCCCATAAACTGGTTTAAAAAAGAAGGTTTGCACCTAAAATAGGTTTTACAGTTGCGCACTAGTTTCCTAGCGATATTTTTCTCTCCGATGGACCAAAATTCTTGCCTAACAAAATGTAATAATGATTGAGGCCCTGCGTGAAAGTTCTTTAAGTGATAATGCTGAAAAAATTAGAGTGGTGATTTTGTGCTTCTTGGTCAGTATTATCTGATGTTTACGATTATCTACCACTTACTCATAACAAATTGTCTCCATCTAAAAAAGCATTTAGATTACTTATAGGGCGATTCTTCAAAGTTTCTCCTTTTTTTAGGGTCTTTCTCTCTTTATAGAATTCACTTACTTGGATAATCATTAATTTATTTTTTGTTCTGTGCAATTCACTATTTGTTATTGGACCAGATTTTTTTCGTTTTATTCTTAACATTGAATAAAAACTTGCAAAGGAAACTAAATACACGAATTAAGTTTGAATAATCATTACTTATGGTTAAAAAATCCTAAGAAAGGAAGTATTGTTAATAGAAAATAAACTAATGCTTGATTACGATTCAAGTTCTGTCAGGTATTGCTCATCTGAAATTGCAGACTCGTCAAGTTCAACACTGGAGTCCAGCAAATAGTCAGAACCACACTTCTATAAGTCGCTGGTTAAGAGTAAATGAGGGGTCAAACATCCAGATGTTATATCTGCAGGATCAAGTTGGGTAGAAATATGTTTCCACCAGAAGTTTTCTGTTAGAGTTTATATCTTTGATACTCGAGTAGCAACAAAAGTTTTTAGGTTATAAAAGGGTATATTTACCCAGGAAGTGCAATAGCTGAATCTGTATAACAGATTGTTTCACTGATTGGCATCGGAAGAGAAAGGTGAATTCTTTCTATCAACTGCGAGAGAAGGAGACACGCTGACAACTCCAAGTGTGGGGTCGAAATTATTTTAAAGGGGACAACCCTTGATTTACTGGCAATAGGTGTATTGACAGATGTTCCATCTTCCATTATAGACTTCATATAAACTACCGCTTCAAAAGCAGCTTTAGAAGCATCACCATAGCCTATTGCTTGTATGGCAGTTCTATCATAAGCTTCTGTCAATATATATCTAAGAATTTTAAGATTTCCGATGACTTTCAAGGATGTCACAAACTGTGACCATTCAAGCAAATTGACTGGGGACGTGAGTATCCTCCCAGTTCAATTGTTGGATCCTTAGTTTTTGCATAAAAATTTTGACCTTTGTGATAAGAGGTGTTGTGAAACGAATCGAAATGTAACCGCCGCCAAGTCGCGATGTTGTGACGTCAACCTGCGAGCTGCGTGACTGTTCAGTATGGATTGTGATCTCGCCTGATCAGTGTGATTTATGAGTGTATCTGTGTTGTCCATTTGTCAATAAACGTTGCGTTTTAAAAACCTTTGAGATTACTTTGATGGAAATACCCCGCATCTAGTAGATGCAGGGTATTATATATTTATTATAATACTCTGCCTTTGTTTTTGAAATATTCTATGTTTAGTTTGGTTTTCGAACATAGTGTCTGCAACAGGATTGTGTACTTTTGATTTGAATTTTCTGAATTTTTTGACACAATTAAAAGCATAGCGAAAATAGTATCATATTTCGTTTACGATGTATTGCGAAAAAACTTGAAGGAGAGCTTAAGAAGGAAGTACCTGAGGTAAAAAAATATATACAATAGCGATAAATTTCAACGTTTGGAAACATTCCGGAACTGGAGAATGCTGGGATCGCCTACAAAGAAAACTTTTTCTCGGCTGAGGAATATCGAGATACGTATTCCAAGCTTTGTTCCCAATGTGCTGGTTGGAAATTAGTAATAATGAATCCCCTGAAAAAAGCAAATTCAAGCTCCTGAAAATTAAACTAAACAAGTTCAGTGGAGACGCCAAAGAATACTTAAACTTCTGGAGTTCATTTAAAAAAATCGATGAAGGCCCAAGCATTCCGAATGAAGACAAGTTCCAATATTTACTTCAAGCTATAGTGCCAAAACGAGGGCAGCCTGTGTTGTGGAAAGATTCCCGACTACAGCTGAAAACTATCCAAAGGCCATTTCTCAGCTGAAGGAAAGATTCGGACGGGAAGACCTGCTGGTCGTGAGAGATTTGTTATCCATGGTGATGAAGAATGCAGTCACCGGACGTTCCAGAACCGACTTTCCAGCATTGTAGGATGGACTGGAAGTGAAAATAAACGCCCTAGAAAGCCTAGAACATACCCAGGGAAAATATGATGAATTCTTGTGTTTCCTAGTGGAGTCCTGTTTGCCTGAGACATTTTTATTGGCCTGCGAAAAGACCCGGAATCAATGCACCCTACTAGAGATTAAAGGCTAACTAACTTTAGAGGTCTTAATGAGCTTCATACACCAAGAAGTAAAAAGTGAAGAAATGATCAACCTTGCTTGAACTGGATTCGGGCCCTAGCCAGGTTATCGTAGAAAAGATCACTATAGAGTCCATAATGAACAGTTACAATCGAATGAATCACAGCTGCCTCAGCCTTGGTAAGTCTTCAAACGCAAGGTAAGAAGTTTCAAAACTGTTTTTTTTTTGTGCCAAATCGCATTCTAGTGAGAAATGCTTTTCAGCTAAGAAATGTCTTAAGACAAAAAGAAATTAATATTAAAGAAAAAAGGTGCATGTTTTTCTTATTTAAAAAAATCTGGGCATCTAAGTAAATTTTGAAATGTTAAAAATCAATTGAATTGTTCTCATTGTAATGGTCATCATTTTGGTTTAATGTGAGAGGAAAATAATGAATCTAAATATATTGCTCCCAAATCTGAGAAGGATTCCATGGCTTCTCTCTCTAACTGCCGCAAAAGTAAAACTTATGTTTTGCAAACACTTAGTTTTTTTATTCGGCATCAAGGTCAATAGAAATTAATCTGAGTTGTTTTAGATTCTCGTTCGCAATCTAGCTGCATAAATGAAAACATCGTACATCAACTCAATGTTTCCGCATTAAGAACCCAAACTGTGATTCTTGCGTTATTCGGATGGAAAGAAACTAAATCAATGAATCATGATGTATTCTCGGTCGAGGTCAGTATTTAGACTTAACTTTTTCTTGCCCTTTTGAAGTTCTTTCTGAAAAAAGAATTTGCGGTTTTATTCCTAGGATTGAGAATAAAGATATTTTAAATGAATTGAAAAGAAGGAAAATAGATTTCTCGGATTCTTTTCGAAATGAAACTGAAATTAAATCTTATGATGGGTGCAGATGTTTTAGGAATATTATTGATAGGAAATGCAGTTGAATTAGAATCTGGTTTAATTAACGTTGAAACGAAACTCGGCATTATCAAAGCATTCCAAGACCTTTCCATTAAATAAACTTTGGCAACTTGAAGTTTTGGGTGTTCACAGCTCCACCGAATCTGGAAAGAAAAAAGGCGATATTCATCTAAATGATTTTAATGACAAAATGAAAATTCTTCCTGGTGTAAGATACGAAGTTGAACTTCCTTCGAAGTCTGATTCTAAGAATTTTCTTAGTAATAAAGAATTAGACTCAAAAAGACACGAAAAGATGATGAGCAAATTTGGAAAGGGGGATTTTTTTCTTATTAAAAGAAAGTATTTGAGGATTGGGAAGACTTGAATATCATTGAACGTGTACCGGATTTCGAATTAAATAAAGAATGCCATTATTTATCACACCGTCCGGCGATTAAATATGTGTTATGATTCGTAACTCTGCTTTCGTTTCCATATCCATTTATTTGAACAACACAGGACAGAGAATTTCTGATGAGTGTATTTAAAGATGCTGATAGAAACTAATGGGCATTATTGCAGATGAAGCATATTTAATTGGTCAAATGATCCGTACATCAGAGATGAAATAACGTAATTTATTAAAATCTTACTTAAAGCAAAACAACAGATTCAATTCTAATCAATTATGGGTTGCCAGATTCCAAGTTATTATAAGATGCAAAAGAAACAGTAAATACAAAACTTAATGGGAGTGGCAACAATAGAAAAGTCAAATTACAAAAATTCGCTTAGTTTTTAATGCTTCTACTTTTGAGCGAGGGAAGCCTCTTTTGAACGAAGGTTTGTTTATGGGAATTAATTAATACCATACATTTAGAATGTATCCAATTGGCATTAGTGCAGATATTGAGAAGGCGTTCTTGTTATCTGTAGCACCTAAAGATAGAAATTTCCTTAGATTCTTTTACCTTTGTAATGAAAAAGTGATTTACAGGCATTGTAGAGTTGTATTTGGTATTTCTTCGGGCCCATTTTAATTGAATGCTACAGTTATGCTCCTTCTTGAAAGTTGTACAGAATTTCATGATGTTGTGCTGAAACTCAAAAGTTCTTTTTATGTTGATAATTGTTTAACCGGAGCTTAACTGTAGTTATTGTTTACCTGTAGTATTTCAGTGACTGAGAAACTTATTGAAAAAGCAAATATCATTATGTCTGAAGGTTGTTTTAACTTGAGAGGTTGGAAGAGCAATGTGGAATGTAAACATATTAGTAAACATTCTGGAAATACTTCTGTTTTAGGTATAATTTCGAAGTTAGATGAGGATACTTTGAAATGTGAAGTTGATTTTGGAATTTTATCTTGTGAAACTAGAATAACGAAGAGATTTATTTTGTCAACTGTACAAAAATTTTACGATCCTCTTGGTATGTTGACACCTTCCACATTGGTCCCTAAACTTATATTACAAGATTTATGGAAATCTCATTTTTCTTGGGAGGATGAATTGCCTCTAAATGTTACTGAAATGTTTTCTAAATGGTTAAACGAAATGTATTTATTGAAAGAGGTATCCCTACTTCATTTAATGAACTTTAACGAAACATCAGAATTACATGTGTTAGTAGATGCAGGCAATGGGGCACATGCTGCTTTTGTCTTTGTTAGGTCAGAAGAAGAAGGGGAAATTACGGTTAGGCTCATTCGCGCTAAGAACAGAGTGGCTCCTTTAAAATCTTTAAGCATTCCAAGATTAGAATTGATGGCTTGCTGCATCGGCGCCAGACTTGTTAATTCTGTTATCAAAGCTATCGGTGCAATAGGCATGAAAGTCACCCTCTGGTCAGATTCCACTGTTGCTTTGTGGTGGATTCAAGAATGGGGTGACTGGTCTGTTTTTGTTGCAAATCGCGTTAAAGAGATCAGAGAACTAACTAACGAGTATTCTAGGTGACATGTACCAGGAAATATGAATATAGCCGACATTCTGTCATGTGGATGTTCACCACAACAAATGCTAAAATCGAGATGGTGGGAAGGACCATCGTGGTTAAAAGAGAACCGTGAATTGCGGCCTTTTACCATCATTGTTTGTCAGCCTAAGGAAGTAGATATTGAGAGGAAAAAGTCTAAATCTGTTAACATGAATCTAAACGAAGACACACACCCTTGGTATGCTGAAAGAATATCGGATTACAATAAAATTATTAGAGTATTTGCTTGGATATTGAGATTTGTGAATAACTGTAAGGTTAAAGACAAATCTAAAATCTCTGAACTTTCTCAATCTGAAATTGAATATGCTGAGAAGAAGATAATTATTTTAGTGCAGAGCTATCTTTCTGATGTAAAATCTTCCAATTTCATTGAAACATTCCTTGGCAATGAAGGTAAAGACAAAAATAATTAACCGGAATAATGCGAGATTTTTTTCTGTACCCAATATTATTAACTGAAAAATGTGCATTTACTAAACTTTTAATTACATTTGTGCATGATTATGTAATTTGTAAAAGTTTGAAAATAAAATATAAGTCAAGTGGTCCCACGCCTTTACCACCAGATAGAGTAACAGATTGTGCGCCTTTCAAAATTGTGGGAATAGATTTGGCAGGGCCACTACTTTTTTAAAGATAAAGAAAAAGTGTGGATAGTTCTTTTTACTTGTGCTGTCTATCGCACCATTCACCTTGAACTTGTAAATTCTCTATCTTCTGACTCTTTCCTTTTCTCTTAAACGATTTATCGCTTGATGTGGCCGGCCACGAATAATTTATTGCAATAATGGAACCGACTCTCGGGGCGCATCCAGTGATATTTCAAAATTGTGATTGGAGTAAATTTCTAATAGAAACAAGATTTCCTAAAATATTTTGGGGATTTATTTCTCCTACCGCAGCTTTGTGAGGAGGCGGGTGGGAAAGGTTGGTTCGCACTGTAAAAGATTTGTTAAAACGCACCTTAGGAAAATCGATTTTAGCTTGTGATGAACTGTATACTATAATTTGTGATTGTGAATCCATTATCCATTGTAGACCTTGAACATATATATCAGAAAAGGCAGAAGAATAGATTCCTCTTACACCTAGCATGTTCCTTATTGAAAACAAAAGCTCAAATACTGGAGATATTGAAGAGTTAAATTCGAAAGGTCTCAACAAAAGAAAACAATATCGCTACAATTTGTTGAAACACCTGCGTCAGCGCATTAGAAAGGAATACCCTGGCCAACTTGTGCAAAAACATAATGAAAAGCATTCGAGTAAACCTCAGGTTGGAGAAATAGCTTTAGTAGGTAATGGTAGCAAACAGCGTTTGTTTCGGGTTTTGGAGAAAATTATTTAATTTATTCCAGGGAGCAATGGGAAAATTCAGACAGTTAAATTTTAGACGCAATATGGGACAGTTTTATCTCATATACAGCGAATTTAACCTTTAGAATTTTTTTCCAATCTATCTATTTATAAAGAACCTGGTAGGGAGGAATCTAATTCTCATGATTTATGTCATAATCAAAACAAATTAGCACCTGCTAAATGTTATAAAGGCATCCTAATCAGTTGGCTCATTTCGCGTCCAAGTCATTTCAAATTGTTTACGGGATTCTTTATCCAATTTCTGCAAAACAATATTAATCATTATAGCTTCACTTAGCTTATCCCAATCTAAATCCATTCATTTTAGAGTTCTTAAATGTTTATGTTATTGATCAACTTATAATCTTAAATCTTTAGCGCTTTCATTCTGCGATTTTTCAATCGAAAATATTTCATTACTGTGAGTATAAACAATATGTCTTTTATTATTATACCTATTTTCCAAAGTTTTCAATAAGGAATGAAATGTATCATCGTTCTATATCATCCGAACCGCACTTCCATCTAAACATGACTGTAAGTAATAAATCTTTTGCGATTCCGAAAGTTGTTTGTTACAAAAAATTAACGAATCGAACTGAGCTTTAAAAAAGTTCAATTCCTCAAATTTACCCGAAAATTTTGGTAATGAGATTTCTGGCAGCTTGATATTAACATCATTGGATTCATTAATTTTTGCATTCCTATTTTCAACATTTCTATGCGTGCAATTATTCAAAAGTTTTATCCAGCTTACCTCCAGTTTTAGGATCTCCGAATCGATATCACTCAAACTGTTTTCAAGTTCCACTAAATCTTCTGTTTTCACAACTTTGTAGTGTTCTTTTCTTAAAAGTTCATTTAAATTGCGCACTTTATCAAACTTGACTTCAATTTCCCCATTTCAACATCTTTAAACTGCTTATCCTTTATTGGCGTTAATAATCTAGTTATTTGCGCCTTAATTCCACCTTGTGTCCTATTTTAATAAGTTATGTCTTTCTCCGTTATTAGTTACCATTCAAATCGAAACTTCATTAAAATTCAGCGAGCGGGCGAAATTACAACAAGTTTAAGCTGGTTCGTTTCAGTTTTCATTAAGTGGACTGAAATCTTATTTAAAATCAAACGATAATTCGAATTACAACTTTTTTTATCAAGGTTCCATCGGCCACGTAAAGATTCAGAACGAAACAATTCTAATGCGTTCAATAGCTGATACCATGTCATCAGGGTTGCAATAAATTCAATCGCTGAAGCCAAGTCAGCTCAAGGTTGCAATATTTCAATTAAGAGCACCAGCGAAACGGTAACACATGACCTTACCTCAACTCAAGCAAAACGATTCCTTCAACTTTGTTACTTTAAATTGGAAAGATTCATCTCCCTTGCTCTGAGCCGTAATGTTTGGCCGTTGTAGCGTTCCTCGATTCCCACACAAGATAATTGGCTTTTTCAGTCGGCTGTGAGGTGAACTGTGTGACTCTCTCACTTTGTAATGGCTTCAGACTGCCAGATGAGGGATTCTCCCCTTTAATGGAGTCATTTGGACTTTCAATCCAGATAGAGAAATACGCGTGCATTTTCCGTCCTCCCAAGGAAATAAATCGTATCTTAAAAGGGGAAGAATGTCAAACCCTTCGGATGTAAATCTTTTTTTATTGAGGAGGCAGAGCTACGAATGTGGATCATTAACAATTTTTCCCACGGTCAACTAGAAGCCTCTGGGGATATTACTGAATAACTACTGGGTAACTGGCATCTCAAGTGCAACAATGTGAAAATGAGAGGCAGAAGATAAAAGGCGAGATTTTGAAAGAAAAGGCGAGGAGAGATATCAGCAGGGTTCTGCGGGGGAGTTCAAAACATTTTCGGAATTTCGTGGTCTTCGGAGGATCGTCGTTTTGAAGGAGGTGAGAGAAGCATCGTGTGATTCTGGTTTCTGAGTTAAGATCGGTGGATCCCTTGAGCTACCCATCCCATCAGACTACTACCCCTGCAGTAGTCGGATGCGCTAATAGCCTGTTAGCTTTTCTTGTATGGTTGTTTCTCCGAAACTGGTTGAGGAACTATTCATGTATAAATGTTAACTGAGATATAAATATTAACAATCATATTGACCTTCATGGGAGTTATTTTTATGTATATAAGATTGTAAATAAAGAAAATTGTCTTTAAGCGCTACCCTCCTATTTGATCAGACAGGATCAAGTCATTACAATGTACATAAGTTTGCAAATGAGTGGCCATCAGAGTGAAAATTAAATTAAATAGATTTTTCCCCTGCAGGACATGATTAACGTACATAGGATGAACGCTTCGGTTACTGAAAGTCAAGAGCGGAAAAGAGTGAAGTATTCCCCTCAGTGATTTTACCAAGAAATTTTATAAGGATTTCTGTGGCATGTGTCGATATAATAAAGGGAATTTTCTGTATTTTTAGACGTTAAGCCATGGACGTTGGGGATTTTATTCTTTTGATTCTTGCTTGAGAATTATAGGATCAGCCTTCTTTATCAGGGCTAATTAAAAATAAATACTTGGGATTTAAATCAGAAAATGGGAAAAACGTTGCAATAAAGTAATACCAGAATATTTTTTTTAAAAAAAAAACGGAAAATTAATTATAATATAAATTAAAAGTTATAATATACATTTCGTTCAGAATTAATTTCGACATCACAGCAAAAGCATGTATGTATGAGTGGTATAAAAAAATCAAGAACCTGATCAAGCATTCAAACGCATGTAAACAGTTTTCGTTACTTTGCTTATTGTAATCTTGCATTCAAATTACTATTGTTTTAACCCATTCATTTTATTCTGAATTTATTTAATATTCTCCTGAGTATTTACACCTTTTTATTCAGATTGTTTTACACATTTTTATACAGTTGTATATATAATTATAAAAAAATAGATCCATGATGCGTATTACGATTTCCGAAATTAAATCTGACGTATTATATAATAGATCAGCCAGTCTGCTTATTTACGTAGATTATGATTGCGTAACAACCTGAAACTGTAAAAAACAAAGAGTGAGAACTCTGTGCTTTCGTGAGATCTTCCAAAATTAAATCCGATACGTTCTATAATGGATTAAAACTCCGTCTTTGCATTCATTAAGATTCCTCGATTTTATTACCTATCATTGCTTATCACATAGCATGAAATAGTCACAAAGAGTGTTGAGCTATTAAAGTAGTGAAGGTGATCCTTTTTAGGATATTTAAAAAAGGGGGGGGGGCTTTATCACTGTTAAATTAGATGAAAAGTTTTTGTTATTTTTACTTATCATATTAAAGACGATAGATAGCAGATATTACAGTAGATGGATGCGTAAATAGGGATAATAGGATAATGTTCCATCCTATTATCTCCATTTACACGTCTTCACAAAAATGAAGCTCTTAGTTAATTTTTTTATATTGAGTTTTAGTTTCCGTAAATGGTCTTCACTATACCACCTCCGTCTAAAGAGATTTTTGGCTTGCATTAAAGTTTAGATAATTAGATTTCAAAATATTTGCAGTCTCCAAATATTGACTAAAATTTATGGTAAAAGTTATAAAATTGAATCAAGAACTATTGCTTTTTGCATATTAACATAATGAAATTTTTTTAATGATTCCCTTATTTATTATTGCGGGTTTTTTTTTCTTTTTTCGCTTGTGTTGCTGCCATTTTTTCTTAATTTTAATGAAGAATAGTAGAAATATTTTAAATCGCCAAAAAATTCAAATCGAAATTTCGAAAACATTTTGAGTTCGAATTGGTATTGTGTGTATATGTGTGTGAACACAATATTTCAAGAAATCCATTCTCAGAAAGTTTGACTAATTCGAGTGAAAGAGAATTCGATGGCTACAAACAGATAAGTAATTAAAATTTTGTACACAGATATGGAGTCTAAAATATAGATATTTATCAAATTTGGAAGAAGATTCATCGAACGATTCACCAATATTCTGACAGTTTGTACTTTCGCAAGCATGTAAAAACAATAGCTCATACATACGTGGCTTAAATCAATGAAATTCGGTATGTTACTTTGTGACATCGACTGTAATTTCGTGTTACATTCTGGCATCAACCGGCGGGAAAGTCTCTCTCTCTCTCTCTCTCTCTCTCTCTCTCTCTCTCTCTCTCTCTCTGTGTGTGTGTGTGTGTGTGTGTGTGTGTGTGTGTGTGTGTGTGTGTGTGTGTGTGTGTGTGTGTGTGTGTGTGTGTGTGTGTGTGTGTGTGTGTGTGTGTGTGTGTGTGTGTGTGTGTGTGTGTGTTTAGGATATCCCACAGAACTATTTTAATTAACCAACATCTGCCTTTATCTTGTTTTGTCAACGCCTGATGATATATGAAATCCAAAGCAAGAGTTGTAAAGATTACATCATTTCCCAGAGGTCGATAACTTTTAATTAGTTTAGCATTCCAGAACAACGCCATCTATCGGTCTTTTGAAAGTCTGTCTCAATTAATTTTGAGGCAGAGGCCCCACTAACTTTCGTAAAGAAAAGACGTCTGTCTTCACGCGTCAGCGATTCCCGCAAAGGTCAGCGGATACGCGGATACGAATATATATTTTCAGTCATGATGTTTCCCTACCTCTAACGTCCTCCTAGAGGGAATAATCTAACTTTCTGATTATTAAATATCTCCATGTTTTAATTCTTTTTAATATTTCCCTGTAAATATTCCCCTTTAACTCTAAATAAATTCATTTATTTTTTCTAAAGAAGTCTCTTCATCCTTCGTTAGTATTATTTTAATTTTGGTTTAGAAACTAACACGTAAGTATTTAAAAACTCCTAGACTAAACCCTGCTGTTTGAAGAGTTTAATTTTTTTAGAAGGTTTGGTTAGACACACACACACACACACACACACACACACACACACAC
>JAOUZG010017157.1:3577443-3595830 GCA_026289955.1 Argiope argentata | reverse complement strand
ATATATATATATATATAAATTCTGAAATATTTCAATCAGAAAATTAATCAAAAGCTCGAGTTAAATTTTTTTTTGCTCGTTACATTACATCGCATAGATCATAGAAGAGGGAAAAAATGAATATAAATGAAATTATAAAGTATGTATTTTACGTAATTCCGACTGAGAAGTTCTTTCTGACAAAAATTATTCTGCAAGTCGGTTTTATTCTTTTTTTAAAGTAAATTTTGATGATTTAACATAAAATAAAAACTGTATTTATTTAGAAACCGAATAGCAAGCACTATTTCATGTCATCATAACTGACTCGATAGCAGATGACCTTCAGTTTTCATCCAACATCTGTCGAAAAAGGAATGAAGCATTTCCGACGGTGGCGACTAGAATAATGCGCGCGGAGCAAGGACGTCACGAGGAGTGGGGAGGATGAGTGAAATATTTTGGGTTGTGTCCAAAAATGAGGCATGGATAACTCCACGAATGTTTGATCTTCGCATCGAATCACAGAAAATTAACTAGTGAACAACATTTTTTCATAAAAACTACTGAAACTAAAATGATCTTAAATAAACCAGGGTAGTACAAATTTTAAACTTCTTGCCCCGGGGATTTTTCCAGGTTTTTAAATAAAATTTCAGTAATGCTCGTACTTGTTAATTTCACTTTTTTTTATAGTATTCTAAGAGAAATATTGCTGAAGTCAAAAATTTTGATGAATTTCCCCGAGTTTGGGAAAAAAAATTTCGGAAAAAGTCTGTATGTGTTCGGCAAAGATAAGTAAAAAAAAAAAAACCGCGCTTTGAGCTAGACGTATAGGAATCTAAAAATTTGATGTAAAGTCTTTACAGCAAAGTTGTCGATTCCTATCAACGTTTGCGCATAATCTATTCTAAAGATGTCCAGCTGTTCCATCATGCATCACAGCAACTACGGATAAGGCTCGAAACACAGATTTAAAATCTGTTGCATAGTCATTACATTTTAAATCAAATCCAACGAAGGATTGATCATCTGCAGATCTGTGCCATCAGAAACTTGTGACCGTGATAGCGCAAAAACGCAACGACTTAAATGTGTACAATTTCGTTTGTGATTTTGTGACTACCAGTATAGTTCAGTGCCCGCCCCTTTTCTTTTTCCTCTTTTATCATGGGAGAAAATGATGTTTTGGTGTCTCCGAAATTTGAAGGCAAAAAATATTCGTTTTTTCTTTGGTAAACTGCGAGTCACCTGACCCATGACATTTGAGATTTGTTTTGTCAGTATTGTTTGAAATATTTGATTAAAGTTACTTTCAGTTACTTTTTGTTTGTCGTTTGTATGAAATGACATTATCTTCCAGTTTGTTTACAATTGCTTACTTTTAAACAATTAATCTCGCGCTCAAAAAATTATCGTGGGTTTTTTTTTTTTTTTTTTTTTGAAATTCTTTTTTAGTTTTAAGTATCGCAATTTTGTAAAACACGAGGTATATTTATTCTTGAATGATATTTATTATAAGCGCATTCTTACTAATTGTATTTCTCAAAATACTGCAGATATTAGAATATAATTTTAATATAAATCTGCATTACGTTCATTGGATTTTACCGCATATACAATAGCCACCAGTAATAGTGAACTTTTCGTCAAAATTACTGGGGGGTTTTTTGTTTGTTTGTTTGGTTTTAATCTTAAAATCGGTCAAGCTCCAAAACTGTTTGTCAGCTAGAAAAATTGAAAATGAAAGTTTAAAAAAATTATCATTAGAGAGAGAGAAGTCTAGTAGTTTTTCAAACCGGTTTAAACTGGTTAATGACTTAAATTAATTAAAACGAAAAACCACTTAAAAATAATAATGTTCTCACATGATAATCTGAAATTTGAGAAAGTAGATTTCATTATTCATGTCAGAACATGATGTTTTAGGGATGAAGTTTTTGGCGTTAACAAAAATGCGTGGGCCCTGCACGAGCATCTCAAAATATCATGACGTATTGCCATTACATATACAAAAGCCCTTATTTTAAAAGAAATTATTAATTACTGCAACAAATAAAACCTAGAAAATTTTGAGTACATCATTATATGAAATGAAATAAATAGGAAAAGTGATATTTTTTTAAACAATAAATGTCAGACAGTTTTTTTTATTGTTTGCAATATTAAAATTACTAATTCAAGAAACAATCAAAAACAATAAAGATATAATTTAACTTGAATAGAAAAGATAATAATAAACTTGAATAGAAAAGAATAGAAACGCGGTGCTTCAATGAGGGTTCAATGGGATGAAGGTTTTAGCGTCAACAAAAATGCTTGGGCAAGGAATTGAAATTTAAAATTTCAACTTTCTCAAAAATTGACCTTAGAAGATGACATCATGCGGATGAGAAACTTTCAGCTTGGATCATTAATTTTTGCTAATTTTGCGAGTTCAGAAATAATGTCAGCTATCCCCTATAGGTGACCGGACGTGCCTGCTATGGGAGGAATTGTACCGTGATCAGTGATGGCCCTTAGAATATTTGTTTAAAATGCATTTGTGTTTTTTTTTTAAATTTAAAAAAACATTTTTGTTTATAAAAGGCAAATTTATCTATTATAGAGACATTGACATATGTGAATATTTCTGTAATGATAGATAATATGATAATCATGAAGTTAAAGAAATTTGCTACTAATGCAGTGTTGTTTACTTAGGTTGAATCGTAATAACTTTCTGAAAAAGAAAGGGAATCTTGATAAAATTGAACATTTATGATAACCTGAACAGTATCAGAATACGGGGAAAGAAAATAAAATTCTTTGCTGGCTCTTGTGTACTTTTTAAAAGAATTACGTACTGGTAATTTATGGTGCTCGAATCGTACTGCTGATCTGATTGCCAAAGAATAGAAACGTTGCTTTCCGAAGTCTCCGAACCCTTCTAGTGAGTGCGTCTACAGAAGGGTTTAACGATTATTTCTTATCGTAAATTTAAGTGCTAACATTTATAATAAAAATTAAAATTCATTCAGATATTTGATTCATTCAGATAATATTTAAAAATATTTGTCTAATGGTGAATTATCCAATTGTCCCTTTTTGAAAAAAGAAATGACTAATAGAGCAACTCAATTTGACTGTTCGCCAGTTGCAGTTATTGACGTTATAAAGAGAGGCAGTCACTTTAGAAATGCAGTGAAAAACAAAATGCAACAAGTGCTAATATCGTGCTCGGACTTTAGCGCGATATTAAACTTTACCTAAAAACATTGGTGCATAATTTAATTTTTTTAAAAAATATGTGGTTTTTTAAAAAATATATAAAAACCAATTAAATTAAATTAACAACTTACAGATATTTCAATTAATATATTATTCCTTTTTGAATACAAATATTTATATGTTTATTTCTCAATATTCTAATATTTTATTTTTTAAAATAGAAACATTGAAATACTTTTATAATTTAAGAAATGCATCTATATTTATAAATTAACAAAATTAGTTCCAATTAATTTGTTATTCCTTCTTTAATCCAAAATGAGTGTTTTTCTCCGAATATTTAAATCACAAATTGATTTTTAAGTGGAAAAATAGTTAAAGATTAATTAAATATTTATAAATAAGAAATATAATTACTGAACCACATCCATTTATCCATTGTTTTTAGAAATGCATTCTACAAGTATTAATTTCCAATGGCGAAAAAGAATTTGAGTAGCAAGTAACCGCAGAAACATTGATAACAAAATTCATTTTAGCATCTTTTACAATCGATAAACAATTCACAAGATCAACATTTAGCTAAACTATTGTAAAATAAATTTCCTTCACAATAAATGGCATTTGTCGTTCTTCAGAAAAGTCGGCAGCGCATCAAACATACTACATTCAGTTAGTAAAATTTTTGAACTGTCTGCCTGTGTATTCAATAACTTGACACCTGCTTCCTTTTTCTTTTCGATTATTCATATCAGGAAGTTTGCTTGGTTTATAAATTATCAGTTGCTCTCTTTAATTTTTGATACAAATACGGTTTCGTTGAGTTAGAAAAAGCATCATTAAAAACTAAAAATTTACAACTTTTGTTATTTTTCAAATCATAATAGTTTATTTATAACAATTTATCTTTAAAATTATAATCATAAATATTTTAATATTTGGAAATAAAATTATAAATTAAATTCAAGTACCAATGAACATGATTTTCCATTTAAAAAATTAGCAACTCACAGGTATTTTAACTAACATGTTACTAATTGAAATATTTTTTTTTATAAACCGCATCTTGCTAATTACTTTTTATAATTATAATTCGGGAATTTTGAGAATGAAAATTAATTTTTGCATAAAAAGTGAAAAATGTTATTTAAACTTTTTTGTAAAATACTATTTTAAAAGATAAAAACCAGCCCATGGAAGATGGTCTCGCATATACAAACTAGGAGGAGCAACCCTTGATTAGTTTAGTTATATTTATGTCCAGCTTTAAAACAACACTAGGGCTATACTGGGACGAACCTCGTAATTTTGAACTGCGGTCAGATGACGAGGACGATAGCTGAGTTGGCACTACCCTCTTAATTTTCACGTCAAACCAGCGGGAGAACGTCTGGTCCCGATGGATTTAACGTGCACCACACCAGCTTACATGACAGCTCTTTGATAGAATCGGTTCTAGAACTTAAAACAATTCGGTTCCGAAGCCGAGACTATACTACCAGCCACTACGGCCCAGTAACACCGCTCGCAGATTGCCAGAATATAAGCCACAATGAAAGTTGAATGCGATATTTTCTTGAAATTAGCTGCTCGATGAGCTTTAAGATTTTAATGATTCGACGTTTTAAAAGGAATGCTACTTATTATACTAAATCCCAGCCCATTCCTTCTCCTCCTAAAACTTGAATAATTGATCACACAAAAATGAATGTAGTAAATGAGTTGTGATTGATTGTATTTATTACTAGATGTAAAGCAGATAAATGGGACAATCGTTATGAAATTTATGTTTTTAAATTATGCTCACAACAATAGGCAATGAGAGGATTAAAGAGAATTACATTTTTTTAGAAAAAGCGATTCGCTTATAGAAATCTATTTTAATGTCAATATTGTGAAGTGAACCAGAGCTTCTTTTAATTGCCCATAGATAAAGGGAAAAGTTCTACTCCCCCTTCCCGGGTCGTTGTGTCATTTGGTGGCGCAATAGTCGTATCTGAGGATGCTGGGCCGAAATCGCTTGTTTATCGACAAAAGACAAATCGCGAATCAGACTTGCACCAGCATATTCATAAACGTTGCTAACATGCTGATTGTATTCTGCATAGATTTCTTATATAAAACAATAGATATTTAAGACCAACATCCTTTAAATGATCTTGGGTCTAATAATGAATGAAAACCTGAATCAAAAGAGGTTTCTTTTTTCCCCGTGTTTTTATCTGCAATGCAGATTCTCATGCGCAGTGATTATGTCCGGGCTAAAATATTAGTCTGAAGATGCCACTGTTTTTGTTCATGTTCACGCATAGCAACAACTGCGCGAACATCGCTGATCTATGTGGCCGCTGTCCATTTGCAAACTAGAGATAATTTAAGTCAATTTAATGGCACGCACAGGATGGACTGATTTGTTAATCTGAGGGACCGATACCATGTGATTCCGAAACAGGATGTTGAAAAATATTGTGGTGACCAAAAATGGCGTGTCACGACTTCGAATTGCAAATCAGAAACACTGTATAACGCGTAGAAAGAGAAATTGGTGGAAGGGTTAAGATTAGATTGCCTTGAACTTTGATGTATAGAATGATAAAATTCCGTTGTCTGCGCTTATGCAACAGAAAACGGTTCTCTCTACAACTAACAAGACGCGAAGAATATCTTATTAAGATGTGCTGTATCCGAGAGAAAGACCAACTGCTGCCGCAGAGAGCACCAGCAAATATTTTTCCCCTTTCCCTATGAACGACTCAAGATACGGATGGCCACAACCTGATGAACTAGGACCTCGACCGATTTAATGCGTACACCGTGGTTCTTCGCTGGAATCGTGTTTCGAACTTTGACCTTACCACCAAGCTACAGTGGCTCAATTGTTTTGAGGTAGATAAGAAATTTGCTACGTGGTTCGTATATCAGATTAGTAGGTTGTTATCGAAGTTTAAACGAAACAAATTGTCCAGACTTTTCGGAGCTACAGCAAATCCGAGAGCAAGTGACAGAATGAAAAGGGCTAGATGAACATTTAAAATGTAAATCCATCGAAGTGTAGGTCGTCTCTTGTTCTGTGCCGAAGAGAAGGAAAAACAGAGACATCTCTCGCTGACACTAATGGCAACTCCTTTAACGCTGCATTTCTCCAATTCGAGGCTGCCAGTTCGGTCGAATTCGTCAATTGGAATGTGTCCATCTCGAGAGCGCGGCAAGATCAAAACATCTTTCTTCGAGTCAACAAAGAAAATTATGTACTTATTATACCTTGAGTGCGTGTCCACTGTATACGAGTTTTCGAAAAAGGAACGTAGATTGAATTGAACATCTTTTATTCACATGCCATGCCATTCAAAACAATGGCTTGAGACTAAAATACATTTCAAATTTCATAGCAAGGACAATACAATAGCAAAATGTACTATAATGTATATGAGCAACACATCACATTCATAATTTATTTAATAAACCTCAAAGAATATCCCCCTCTATTTTATTAGATGATCGAGCTATAACGGTTTTCAATAATTAAAAATAAAAATTTCAACACAGTTCTGAACATTTTACATCAAATACAAGACTTCGCATCAAATTTTACGGGAATAGCGTAACTACTCAATTCAGTCAGATGGAACAAAAACACTGGAAGAAAAAATAATTTGATGTGCATGTATAAAAATGATATGACACTTCACACATATAAATGACACACATATATAAAAATAGATGAATTTTTACATCTTAAAAGGAAGAACTTTTCATATCGATCCACAAAATTAGACGAATGTGCGCTCAGGAGCCTTTTTATACAGAGAATATCTCATCGAATAGTCAGAAAAAAATTTACAGAACCTTAGCTCCAGCAAATTGGTACTTTGTAAATTCGCGAAAATTTCAAATCTATCCATAGTGCAAGAAGTAATTACAAAATGGACGCAAATATTTCCTATTCTACTTCTTCAAAACTGTAAGGTTAAGAATTCTAAAATAAAAATAGCTTTTAAAAACACTTTTATATCTGTACTAAAAAGTAGAAATTTTTATTTTAATCAACCTCTACTTTTCAGTTTGTATTCATTTCTTCATTATAAATATTAAGGAATTTGAAATCAATTTTTAAAGGAATTCACAACTAGCTGATGCTATTCATATAAATTATCAAACATGTTTTGAAAATATAAAAACAAAGTATCATCGAGAATACACAAGTATACAAAAACTTCGAAGCTCAAACATATCATTATATATCCAACATATCGTGAGCAAAATCTATACAAAATTTCATTTTCACAAAAATAAAAGAAGTCAATAAAAATGAATTCAAATAATAAAGGATAAATTATATAAGAGTTCTCTACTTTAATGAGAAAACATGTAACACATCTCCCATTTTTAACCTCAGAAGCTCTAGCTTTAAAACCCTGTTCAATTTCAATGTATATTTTCATTGCTAAAAATCCATAAGTTTACTGACTGGATATTGCATTCTGAATAAATATAGTGTGTAAAGGAACTTGTAATAAGTTGCAATAATGAGACTCTAATCAAAGTTTTTATTCCTGTCATTATATTTTCTATTTCTTAAACAATTTACTTTGTATAAAATGTTTTAATTCAAATTTTAAAATAAAAGGTTTGAAATTATAGTGTATAAACAGATACAACTTTAAGCAAATAGGAAGTTTCACCAATTTTTCAAAATATAAATCAAACTTGTGAGGCATTAATATTCTCAATAACCTTTCATTTCATATTAATAATATATAAGATCAATGACTAAAACATTCATAGCAAGTTTCTGAGAACTGTGTTCACAACTTGATGCTTATAATTACAAGGATATACACGTAGCAAACATTTAATACATTGAGCAACACAATCTCATGCAATTCTCAAGCTACTACATGTTCTGCTGTATATTACATATACAATGGGAATTTTTTTTATTTTAGCATTAGTAACCATCTTTCCAATTCACCCTCCAGTTCAGCCATCGTCAAGCATTTCAGGAATTGAAAATAATACAATAAAGAGATTCTACAGATATAACTAATCATTTTATTTGATTTGTCAAAAAATTATCTTAAACCTAAAAGCACAATAAGTAATACAAAGATTCTTTTATAACAGAAAATAATTGTTACAATGGCATTATCAGTCAGACTTAGCATTAAAACAATTAAAAAATTATTTTTATAAGAATTCGTTTATAAATTCATAAAAAGAATTAGCATAAAATTGCAATGCAAAGGCTGTAGTGTCCAAAGAAAGAAAGATACAAGAGTTCAACAAAGTTAATTAACAAAATAAAACTTGTTTCCATAAAGAAAATAAAGTCACAAAATAGTAATGCAAAAGCTAAATGTAATTAAGTTAGGAAATGAATCTTTTTAAATTAAATTCTGCAAGCTCATTCATATAAAACAAAGAAGATTCATTGAAAAAATGTTGTAACACTTATAAAATTACAAAATGATTTCACAGTCATTTAACACTCTTCCACTTAGTTTTTGTGACTAACTAGAATTGAAACATCAGAATCTTAGTTCCATCACTGCTTGAATTACAATTCTATGAAGCAACCTCTAGAAAAATTAAATCAAAATTTATATTTTTTTTCATTAAAAAAATTCTTTTAATTGATATAAAACTGGGAATTAAACATAATTTGATAAAACTTTTCTTTGATGATTAACATGATCAATTTGTTATAACTTCTATATGCTGATGAAAATAATTATGACATTTTTATCAAAGCTTAATACTAAAGTTAAGAATTTTGAGCTTCCAAAATTAAAGATACTTTCAATATTATAAATTTTAATTATAATTAAGAATACAGCAAAACAAAAAAGGATGGGGAAAAGACAATTCAATAGATTGTAATTCAATAAATCGTGTTCATAATTTAAAAAAAAAAACAATTTAAATTACTTATCAAAATTCAGTAGGAACATGAGGCCAAAGTGAAAAAAGAAACTTTAATTACACTCTAAATGAGAAAAAACAATCACACAAATTAAAATACTTATTCCAGTGCATGGCTTTTCAAACTATACAATTCCACATAAGTCGTAACAAATTTCTTAAACCTTGCTTATGAGCCCTTGACATTGAAAACAATTGTAGCAAAGAAAATCTTAATAACATTTCATCAAATTTTTCAAAATATATCTATGCAGTGGCCTTAGAAGATTTTTTATATCTATGCAGTGGTGGTACAATTTTTTTTTTATAAAAACAGCACTATTATTTAAACTTAAAAAGCAATTAAATGAAAAAAAAATTTAAAAAATCTGCTCCAGAGCAGTCAGTATATAGTGGTTTTATTTAGCTTTAGCTGAACAGAGGTTTTTCTAAAAAATGTTTACAATTGCACAAGATGTTTTCAATTTTTCTATGCTATGTTGACTGTTTTGAATTTAACAAAATCATAAGACTTATGCATCAAGTATTTTTATAGCAACTTTAATTTTCTATATATGAACTAAAATTATGACAATATGTTCAGAAAAGAAAATTAAACAGTAAAACTTCATTTTTCAAAATTCAAATATGTTTGTATCTGTGGCAGATTAAGAGGTAATTAATTACATTATCCAAAATAATTTTAAACTTTAACTTTTGCAGCATTAACTAACAAAATGCTCAAAATTAAAAATGTTCCCATTCAAACTGCCACCATTAATGCATATATAATTTATACACTTTAAAAATATTTATATATTCTTTATGAACGACTGATAAATTATAAAAAGTATTTAAATGTCCACCATAATAAAATATATTATTCCACACTGTAATATGTTTAAGTACCAGTTATCATTTGCAACTCTCAGCAGGCACTCATGCAATTACTCAGCATCATTGATTAGATTAAATAATAAATATAATTAAAGCTCATAAATTAAAATTTTGTATTTACATTTAATAATAGAAAAATGATAAAAGAGTAAATAACAGATAACATTACAATGCTTAAGAAACAATGTAAAAGGTAGCAGGATTTTTTTTTTTTTTTTTTGAAATACATTATCACAGCCTAGTCAAAAACAATAACATTGCAAAAAAGGGCTAAAGTAACGTAGCAACCTTGTTCATTTTTTATAGGAATATTGGCATTGAACAGAAAATATTAATATAAAATGAAAAGATTTTTAAAACAATAGCTAAAAAAGAATCACATGTACAACAAAATTAAATCCTCATTAGTTCATAAAATTCTCTATAGCGAATAAAACATTTTATTAAGCATAAATGAAATAATCCTTTACAACTACTTGTTCCACCTGAAACCTAAAAATTTCTTTGGAATATTTTAGCTTTTATCATTATCTAAATTCAGCAAGACACCTTCCAATTCCGTATAAACTATTAAGAAACCAAAAACAATAACACACCCAATTTTACCTTGAAAACAAAGTATATAAGTTGCTTACGAAGCGTAAGAACATTCAATATTCAGTATTAAGTCTCAGAAATTTTCTAGAACAATAAACTCCAACAAAACAACAAATTTTAGAGAATCTCTTATACAAGGTTACAAGAAAGTTGCATCGACTTTGGCACAAATAGTACAACCATCTACACAGAAAAATATATAATTGTGTAACACAATGATAGAAAAAAGGGATAGTAGGGAAAGGAAAAAATCCAACAGAATAATAGGAAAATGTTTATAACAATGAAAAACATCAGTCTATATTAACTAAACTGCATATTTATTAAAGCAGTTTTACTCAGAAATAAGGCAAGATTTACACAAGAATTAATAAAATAGTTAACAGTATTAATTTAAGATAAATCTTGATTTTTTTAATTTCTATGGTACACAAATTCTCAGAAAATAGCACAGCTGTCAAAAACTGTTTTTATATTCAATAAAATACTTATTTCTCCATTTCTTCTTTAAAATACACATTCCAGATTTTCAAAAATACACATACAATGTTTAAGTAGACTTGATTTAATAAACAAACTATACATAAGATAAAGTTCAAATGAAAAGAAATTCAGAAACTTCATTAATAGAAAATGATACTTAAGCAGTATTTATTCTATATCTGCATAAAATTTCATATACACATAGACAAATTGAAAAATCTCAATACATTAAAAAGATAATGAGAATATGACCTACAATTAGATGCTTCAGAAAATACTCATTCTTTATTTTTATTAATTCTTCACAAACAAAGATGCCAAATAAATTGACCATGGATTTTTCCACATATTTGCACCTAAAGCATAAAAACTACTCCAAGTCATATGTGACAAATATTAATACTAGGGTGATTGTTCATGAACATTTATTTCATGTTCTAATCACAATCCAATACCTCTAAAATTTTATTAAAAAATTGTTTTCAATCTGGATACAGAAATGTTAATATCCAAATTAAAAACGGAAGACTTTCTGCAAACAATTTAAATCAAAATATCCTAATTTATATTTTGTATAAACTTTATCGATTATTTTAAAGTTCACATTATGGATTGACCATTAAAATTAAAAAAAACACACACATATGATGGTCAGTTATGCTTTTTATTTACAAATTTTAGAATAAAACTATTCATTTTAAAAGTTTTTTTTTTTTAAACCAAGTTGATATGAAACTGAACACAAATCGCAGAACAGATTTGAGAGAGTATTCAACTAGATAAAAACTGATAATTCTAACATAAATAAAGAGTCATTTAAACATGAATTAAAAATGCAAGGAAAAATAATTAAAGATGATCAATCTAGTTTTATATCAAAGCAACTAACTATGCAGATGTACTATGAAATTTATCATATTTAAAATTCATAAATAAAATTTATACCAAAACATATTTTAGATTTATACTATTACTTAAACAATATTAATTTTATTTTCAAATCTCTATTATAATAAAATGATCAAATTTGAATATTATATTATATATATAATTTTAAATGCAATTATCTTATTTGCAGTTATCTTATTTGTCTATTACTAAGCATAAGTAATAGACAGTCATTTAAAAAGCATTTTAGCATAACACTGCCTGCAATTAATGTCATCTAAAAAAATGTTTAAATGATTCCTTTAAAAGTTTTTTTTTTTAAATGAGAAATTCACATTTTAAAAAACATGGAAGGTGAAAGCTTTTCATACCAAGATAAATTATCATCTAACAAATCTCAACAGAGGAAAAAAACTAATAAGCAATACTCTTTTAGTATTAGTTTAAAATTTTAATCTAAACACTAAAACTGATATCATTAAATCTCTGGAAGGCTTATTTTATATTCATGCTTTGGGAATACATTTGTCAAAATCAAATTGTAACAATTTTCTGAAAATAGATTCTAAATTCCAATAATTTTTTTTTACTAAACATAAGAAATCTAATTTTTATATTATAAAAATGTTGAACTATTAGCAATTAGGATGAAAAAATATTTTTAATTGATATGCATTGACTTAAAAAGATTCTAGTATAAAGATTCAAGAGAGAATGAATTACGAGTTCAATAAAAATTCTGTTATTGCTTGAATTTTTTGGTAACAATGGTAATTGTATAAAGTTACAATTTGACGATTCTGCCACTATAAATTTAAACTCTTAAAATTTTTTACAGAAACAGAATTATGTGTTTCATTAAATTTTGTATTTGGAAATGTATCTTGATTCTATAATAAAAGTGTAGACATTTTATAATAAAAATTATATCATGACTTTCAATAGCATAAAAATATATAAAAGTTATAAAATAATAATAATAAAAAACGTTAGTTTAGAAAATTAATAGCATTTATGTATCTGATAAGTTATATTATATATATATATATATATATATATATATATATATATATATAAGATAGATACTCATGAGATAATTAATAATATATATATATATATATATTAGATAGATCCTCATGAGAAATATGTCAATTGTTTGTTTCAATATAGGTAAAAAAAAATATATTGAACAATTTACAGATAGAATAAATATGCACTTATGAATCAAAATATATATAAAAGCATATTCATTCTTCTCTAGATCAAATTTGAAAAAAAAAAAAAAATCAAGAATCATTATTTGAAATTAAGCTTTTAAATTCAGTAAATGAAATATCTCTACTTAACACATTTTATAAGGTAACACTAATTAAAGAATTTAAAAAATGGATTCGTTCAGATGGAACATTGACAATCTTTGTTTTAATGTTTTTAATGTGAAAGGGAATAAAATTGTAAAAAGATTATTAAAGGCATATATAAATACATAAACTGAATTAATAGCTATTGCAATATATTTGTAATATTCTTCTAAAATATTTAACCTAAAATAATCATTTCTTCAAAATGAATATTAAGTAATTTTTCATATGTTAGTGCACAAAACTTAAAAGATTTATCAGTAATGAAACATATATATTTTTAAGGAGTAATAAAGAAAGTACAAAAATTCTTGCTCTCATTTTTAAGCATTTTATAAATGTTTAATAATATATTTCTAAAGAAACCATATCATTATTAAAAAATAATGTTTCAAGGTATCAGTATCGTTGAAGGAAGTCAGATTAATCTGTAATGATACCTGTTTTGGAAAGATTATCTAAATTTATCAAACTTTCAGTATCTGGAATGACTTTTTTTTCACATTAAAAAAAAAACAGCTTTGCTGTAAGAGAGGGTCTAAAACTATTATTTTACAAACATTTTCTTCTCCATAAATGATAAATAATATCCGAATTTAAATTAATTGAACTTGGACACAGGCACATAAGAAATGATACATTCAAGTCGTTTACAATACAAGTCACATTGATGAGAAAGAAGTACAAAGTCAAAAGTTCACAATTATTCCTTTACAATAAGCTTCAGAATAAATATTCAAAAACTGGACACAAAAAAAACATTTCAAAAAAAGAAAAGAAAAAAGATATTGATGCAAACATCTTATAATACAATTATTCCCAAAACATTTGCTTCAGGAATTGAGTTGCTATTTACATTAATTTTTACAGCAGCTCTATTGTCTAATACAGCTGCATTTTTTAACCTTCTAAGTTTTAATGACATTTTTTAATGTTCTTATAACATCAGAAAAATAAATGCTAAAATGCAAGTTTCTTTTATAATAATTTTGAATTGATAAAGATTTCTCTCACAGTGAGCAATTTAAATTAAGCATTTCTGAAAATATTTCTACTTATATGAAAATTGTTGAACAGTCATCAATACATAGAAGGTTAATAGTATAAAATTATGAGTTACAAGAAAACAATTTATTACACATTCAAAAAAAAAAGATTTCAAAAAGCAAATAAAAATTATCAGCAATGTATCAAGAAAATTTTCTCTGAACTGTTCCCTTACTTAAACATTATATTTTGGATGAAATTCTGAGTACATGCTTACAAATATATTAATAGTTTGTACATGAAACAGATCACAATTTACACAAAGTGATTCAAAAATAAGCTTTTTTTCCAGGCCAATAAAATGTTTGAGTTAAATTTACATACAAGAGAAATCAGTTTTTCATTATAAAATTCATTATACTGGAAGGTTCTATTTTATATATGAAGCTGCTCAATTTATTCATCTTTTGCTCTTCTGCTTGAATGAGTTGCATTGCCATTTGAAATCACACCATCATCACAGATGCCATTAGTCTTGATATTTCTGAAAAAGAAATTGTCAGATGATGAAAAAAAAATGAAAAAAAAAATGTTATACAAAGTTATACAGCAAATTATCTTATTTTAAGTCTACCACTGCAATCATTCAGAACAAAGAGTATCTTAGTCAATAAATCAGAATATTAATTCTAAGATTTAATTAAAATCTCAAAATGATTATTTTTCTCACAAAAAAATCTCACAATTAAATGTTTTCCATCTTGGATTAGAACGTTTCCACTTTTTAAGTTGAAGTTTTTTTTAATGATCACGTTACCCAGGTTTAAGGCTTGAAAAATTATTTTGTAATTATATATAAGTTTAACCAGACAAAATTTTAGAAAGTTAGTGAATCTAAATAGATTCCGAAATTTCAGATTTTATAAAATAAAAATCTTGAATTTTGGATACAAATTCTAAATATAAACTTTTCGAAGCTTCAGCTCCCATTCTTCAACATTTTTAGAAACAATGATTAAGAGAAATGTTCACTTATAAAATTAAACTTTTTTTTAATAATTACTTTAGTTAGAAGTTATCTTTTAGTATTCCATTTTCTTAATTCTTGTCCAAATGTGATATCATTGCTATTATATACCTATTACATTCCTAAGCAGAAAAATTATCATAGAAGGCTTTCAACTAAAATTGATTAATTAGAGAATAAATGTAAACAAAGCATTTTTTCCATTGAAAAATTAAAGCAAAGCAATTTTTTCTATGCTTATCTTTGTGCACACTGTACAAAAAATCACTCAAAATCAACAAAATAAAGAACCAAAAAAATTCAGTTCTTTTTAAATTTACATACAAAAAATCAACAAATTAAATATACAGATTTTTCAGTGCGAGACTGTCTACTTCAGGCTAAAAATGTAAGCATACCATTACAAGTTGCCAACACATGAGTAATTTTTCAATGTATAACAGGTTAAAATTAGGGGGAAGGAGAATCAGAATTGTTTTGTCATTTTTTTCCCAAAAAAAATTTAATGACATTTCATTCATCTGGTCTACCACACATAATTACACATTCAAAACATGGATTTAAAAGATAAAAAAAATATTTGAAAGAGTTCACCCCTTCATATCAAGGTAAGGCATCAAAAAAATAGACTTAAATATTCAATATTGGAAAAAAAATTATCAGAAAGTCACCATGAAAATTGGACAACTTTCCAGATTACATAATGCCGTAGTCATATACTTTAAGTTTGAAAAAAAAAAAAAAAATGGAACTTTTACTAACAGCTTTTTTCTACAAGGATCATAAAAAAATGGATTTTGATGGAAAAGATATCACTAACGAATATGAAGAGATGTTAATTGTGAAAAGAACCAAAAGCAGACAAGATTCAAATTTGTTACTAAAAACTTTTAAGCAACATTAACAAAGCTAAATAAAAAAAATCATAAAAAGTTTACTGAAGGGAATATAAAATAATTTACATTATAAGCAAAATAAGCTTAGTTCTCAAATTATTTCTCTGTTCTAATACATATGATGAACATTTTTTGACAAGTTTTACACCATTTCTAATCAAGATCATATTCCAGTTGAGATTTCAAACCAAACTTTAAAATAGGATGAACAGGCCAGATGTAATATAATCTTATTATTTACATAAATGTGATTATGCAAACTTGCTTTAAACCTTTCATTTAGAATCAATACTATATATATAGCTATTTTATATAATAAACAAAAATTTGAACACAATAACTACTTATAAACTAGATTGTTAGAAGAATACTATCATAAGTGTTCTTATATTAATACTTAACTTATAATTTGATTCCCAAGTGAGTATCTTAAAACAAAATATTAAGACTAAATTTTAAGGATTCATTTATAAATATATGGAAATATCAGAACAATTAACATCTACT
Source organism: Argiope argentata (assembly GCA_026289955.1). Classification (NCBI taxonomy): domain Eukaryota; kingdom Metazoa; phylum Arthropoda; class Arachnida; order Araneae; family Araneidae; genus Argiope; species Argiope argentata. Next base: position 3,579,097 of record JAOUZG010017157.1, on the reverse strand, counting down.
AAAAGCTTTTAAATTTCCTTCCAATCCCACCCAGATGGATTTCAATTTGCCTGAAATGAAATAGTCACTACATAGATGAATTATTGGCAAAGACTATAAAAACAAAAATAGTTAAATGAGTCAAATGAGCTGGGACAAAAGTGAAAGACAATACATCTTAACAAAAAATAAGTGTTCAAAATACTTAATTTTTAAAATCTATTTTCAAATATTATTTAAACATTTTATCGTGTGTCCCACTCACCACTACATTCCCCATTAGGGGAAAAAAAAAAAACATCCATCAGAACATGTTTAAATGATGTCTAGTAGCTATTCTAGAACCACTTCTTACATCAATAGAAATTAAAATTCAAAGAATATACAAATTTTCAATTTTTGTTAAATGAAATATTCAAGAACAATTACAGTGAATATACAAGTATTACAATGTTACTTTATTAAATTCTTAATAGAAACCAATCAAATTCCCATACATACCCATTTAGAATGCCATTTTCACTTGAATGATTTTTTGCATAAAGTAACTTTTGTTCTACATCATATTCCCTGGTATCATCAACTTCCTTAACTTGGCCTGTAGCAACACGATATAGAAACTGTAAAATAAACTAGAAGAAAAAAAAAGTTAAAAACCTCTAAAAAGCAATTTCAATTATAAAAATCTATTTGCACATTCAATGATGAAAACAAAAATAAATTATATTATTTCAGGAAAGCATTGAAGTTAAAAGTTGATAAACTATCTTGCAACTTCTAAATACATATAAATTTCTTTAAAAAAATTTCTAAAGAATAAGCCATTATATTATGGTGCATGCATATTACTTTCAATGCTTCTCAACAGAATAAAGTAATAAAATTTTAAAAATTCTAAAATTTATCGAGATTTAAAATTTAATTTGATATGTATGCTTTTGAAGTTAATTTAAGCCATCAAGTAAAAACAAATTAAGAGATTTCATTATTATGAGTTAATCATCAGTCAGAATTTTACACAGCCTTTTGACCCTTTGCACTCGAATTTAATATGATACATACAATTTGATGTTGCATACGCTGAGACATACGAGTGTGAAGGGTTAGTCAAATATTTTCCATTTGAAATTAATAACTAAGTACTTAAAAAAAAGTTATAAAGAAACATATACATGCAGTTCTGGCATTGATTTTAAAAAAAGTTATGACAGAAATTCCCATTTGGAAAACCACTTTAAATTGCATATGAATATTTAACACTCATTAGCATTTGGACTAAAAATCTGGATGATACTAACAATCAATTCAGATAAAAAAAATCCAAAACTTATTTATTTTTGAATTATACTGAAGTACCATAAAATTTTAATTATGCTAAATTCAACAATCACAATAAAACTCAAGAAAACTATCAGCATTTATATTTGACAAGATACTGTATAACGTATGGATAACTATAATTATTGAAGCATTCTTAACAGCATTATCCGATTTTTTTAAAAAGCTATTGGAAAAATTATAATTTTGTTCATGTAAAATAAATTAATTTACAAAAAAGGAAAGATTCTGAAAAATTGATTTCTCATACAATACAAGCTATTTAGCTATTTATATGCTTTTGAAACTTGAATATATATATATATATATATATATATATATATATATATATATATAT
>JAOUZG010017157.1:3559013-3573876 GCA_026289955.1 Argiope argentata | reverse complement strand
ATATATATATATATATATATATATATATATATACACATACATACATAAACCAATAACAATTCCGATTTAACTTAGGAAGGCTCTTTAGGTATAATTATTTTCCTATAATTGTAAATACATTTTAATTCCATTTAGAAAAATGTATCAAAATTACATTTTTTTTTTTTTTTTTTTTTTTTTAGCATACTAAAAGTTTAACATTTTTCAGTTGCATTATATTTTCTAAGGATTAAAATACAGAAATTTTTCCCAAGCACAATACCTTTTTTTGCATTTACTTACATTAAAGTAAATTAAAACTATAAATTAAAATACCCATCTTTTCTAACAAGAAAAAAAAAGTCTAAAACAATTGACACTGTTTGGAATAATTAGTTTTCATAGGTAATATGTTTCAAATAAAATAATTTAAGGAAATGTAATCAAAACAATTTCAATATAAAATCAAAGTTTTTTTTATATAAATTTATTAAGAAAATTTAAAAAGTATATGAATTTCAAAAATCAAGCTAACTTTAATAATTCACAAATACTAAACAACCATATTATTCAAACAACTCAAGTAAATATTTTCCGTCTAAAATTCTTATCTAATGTAGAATAATTCTTCTTGCAAAGTAGATTTCATAATTTAATGAGACCTAACAAATTCAAAATATTTAAACTAGTAATCATCTTTTTAATGTTCGGCTCACAGGTACCTTAAAGCAAATATATTTAATTTAAACAAAGTTATTATTGTCAAAAAATATTTGAAAAATAATTTTATCAGTATTAGACTGAGAACACATTTTTTTTTTACTAAATACTTTGATGTGATAGTGAAATGGTAGAAAATTTAACTATAGTTTCTTTATGGCTTCAAATTATTTGAAAGGACTTGAATTAAGGTTCTTAGATTTCCTTATGTAGAAAAGAGCCAAGTAGTCCAAATACCATTCTGTTAATTTGCAGCATGTATATTTAAAAAATAAAAAAAGATCAAAATAAAAATGAATATTTTCCATTAATAAAAATGAATATTTCCACCTTACCTAAGTGAATAAGAAATTGAGATAAGTGTCACAGTTAAGATATGATGGATCATCATGACAGCAGAATCCTTTCTCCAAGTATCCAAAAACACAGTAGCATATAAAGAATGAACATAAAACCCACACTGTGCCATGTACATGATGTATATATCAGCGGGGGGAGATTCTCTCAAATTCCAATCTTAAAACAAATATTAAAAATGTTACTACATGCTGATTTTTTTTAATTAAATTAAACATTTTTTTTAAAAAAGTGAATTAATATAAAGCATTTTTTATTTAATTTAAAATTGAAAATAAAAAAAATATTTTACTTATAATATATAGCAAAATTATTATTGTATAATATATAAATAATAAATTATGGGAGGGATTAGTATTTGCCTATTATATCATCCAAATTTTAGCCAAATTTGAAGTCATCGCCTATGAGTTGCTAAGCCACCAACAGGCAATGTTGTAATCTGTTGATCTTTATCGCCAAATTTAAATCTGGCGGCAAAAAGTTACTAAACCTTTGGCAAAGACTGTATAAAACGCAAGTACCAAAAAAATTCTATTTTACTTTATTTTTTAAAACAATTTCATTTAGTTAATTATGCTTCTTGTTTGTCAATATGAAATTTTATATTTTTTTAAACTTTCACCATGCAACATTTTTTTTAAAGTTTAATCAATTACTCTTTTAATGTAAATTAAATAAAATTTAAAGCACTTAGGAGACATTTAACTGAAACTAGGATTACATCAGAGAATTATATCCACCAGCAGCCAAAATCTCAATCCTAAAATATCAAATGATTTTTTCCTCTTACAGTGACAAAGAAATTCATTTTATATAAAACTCCATACAAATCATTACCAACCATTTAGTTTAGAAGCTTCACTTTAATAAATAAATTTTTGCAGCATTTAGAACAATAAGTAATAATCATTAATAAGAAAACCTTAAGAGTTGAAAATCATAAAATTTAGTATGGAAAAAATTATTTTTTTGAATATATGTCAAAAAGTATCTCCTAACCTTTATATGTTTTTTAAAAAAGTGCATTTTTTTTTAACTTTACTATATACTATTCAAAATGTTGCAAATGCAAAGAAACTTTTATATTCAAAATTATTCATAATAATCTTTAATTTACACTGTCTTATAAAGAAGGCATTGAAAGAGCACCAAGTCATATTCATATAATAGCTTAATTATTGAGAAATTATATTATAATTTTAGAAGAAGAATTTTCAAACATTGTTAGAAGTTAAATCTAAATTTTACAAAATATAACAGAGTTTAAGTACAAAATATTATCAAGGTACCATTACAGAATCAACTTTTGAATCATTTTCAATTCTATACAAAACAATCATGGACTAACTGCTTTTATTTAGTGAAGAAGCTTTAAGAAACAATTTCACATGAAGCAAATTATTTTACATTGCATAAAAGAAAGACCTTGAATTTACTTACTTTTAAAGAATATATATCAAAATTTATAAAGAAATATTTAACTTTAAGTACTTTTAAAATTTACAATTTAATATACAAATTAATATTCTACACTATAACTCTATTTCTAATAATGAGAAATAGATTTTAAGATACAATTTGCATATGTACAAAAAAATATAGTTAGCAACAAATACAGTTACTTACTATCCCAAACAGTACTGGGTTTTTGAAAGAACTTGTAGTTACCACTCAAAACAACAACATATAAGCAATAGCTCCAGGCACAAAGGTAATACGTAAACTTCCAGGCACTTTCAGGCATCTTCGCTTGATTTGTTGGAGTAAGAGCATAATGATGAGCTAAAGGCTATTTCAAAAAATCAGATTTCAAATACTTAAAATCACAGTTAAAATAAAGAATATGGTACAATCATCAAGCATTAATATTCAAAGGTGAAATATGACAAAATATAACAATCTAATATTTGGTATTGGTGAAAAAATTGTTTTTCTTTATCAAAATGATAATCAACAGGCATTTTTAAGAATTCTCTCTTTAATTGACATTAAATATTTAAAATCAATTTTAATAGTTTACTTTGAACTGCATATAGATTATTTACTAATATAAATGTTTAATCTTATTTTTTATTTAATTTAACAATTTATTATCTTGAATTAAGACAAAATAATAATTCTGAAAAATTATAAATAAAATATTAAGCTAATTTTTAATAAATGGAAAAATTATATTTATTAACTAAAATTTAGCAAAAGACTTGATTTATATAATGTTCAGATTTAATTTAAATGCAAATGAAGTTAGAAAAAAAATACACACAATTTTTTTTTAAATAGATATATTTTTTTATAATAGATAACTTTTAACAAACTTTTTAAGTTTTTCTTCCCATCAATTTAATTTGTTCATAAAATAAAAAAAGCAGAGAAAAAAAAAACGTTCTTTTTCACTTACAATACTTGAATCAACATGATTTATATTTAATTATTTCTATTAACAATAATTAGATACACAATAATTAAATATAATTATAATGTTCCTTACAACACTGATTATTATATACATCAATTTTATTTATCAGCCAAGCAAACTTAAAGAATATTCTTGCATTGAAATTGGAAATTAAAAATTATTATATAACATTTCATTTTAACAATTAATTTATGGTTATACATTACTTAATTATTTTAGATGCATGCTTTAAAAAGTACTTTACCCTAAGTCAAGCAGCAGGGAAAAATAGCCAAAGAAATTTGACAGAGTTCTACATTAATTGGCAATTTTTTGCTTTAAAAGTGTTAAGAAATTTGGTGGCATTCTACAATAATTGGCAATTTTTAACGGCCCCCAACTAATGAAAAAGTACCCTTAGAAGAAAAATTACTTTGTTATCTTTATTTTTGTTAAAAAGAAATTAAATTGGCTCTAGAAGAAAAATGTGCTTTTCTTAGCGATCAAGTTTTAGTCTTCAAACAATATGCAATTAAAAAAAAGATTTTAAAATCTCGAGTCAAATTTATTTATTTTATACAATACTTTCAAAAGGACAAAAATAGAATCTAAAGATAACGAAATAAAATTTTTCAAAGGTCTCAACATGAAGGAAAATGTATTCAGAGAATACCTTCAATCATGTTCTTTATTCAAAAATAAATTTAAAACCAGTAGTAAAACAATCATTGCCATCATTAATGGAGATTTAAAATAATAAAGAGCTGTCGGATTTGACAAAAGGAATTAGATGTGAAGATGATGAACCATTGTTTTCTTTATTGTAAGCAAGTGCCTTAGAATTGATGGGAACATTATGCTATGTAAATAAGGCATTCTTATAGAAATTAATGCAGTCGCAAAAAAGAAATAATTTAAAATATATAAATCATAAAATGAAGGTAAGTTATTGAAATTTACTGTTTATATATGTGTCAGAGTAAAAATAAACACAACAAACGCATTTAAATAATAAAAATTAAATAATTAAAAACGCATTTAAATTTAAAATTTTTTTTAATTTTCTTCTAATTTCAAACCAATTATTTAAAAAAAATTTTAATATTCCCTCAATTAATTCCTTTTCTAATTCTAAATATTTCACACAATCTGTATACTTTTGATCTTTTAAGAACGAACGCATGAATATGCTAATATATCACTCAACATAATCGCATACAAGAGTAAATACAGAATTTATATCACCTCAATATCAGCTCTTGACATAAAGTATTTAATCAGATTCGGTAATTTAAACTACTTATTCAATTAGAATAAAAAACTTCCACGTTAAATAATTTTTAGCACTATTTTTTTATGAAAATGAGATACTCCGTTAAACTACAATTTAAATGACAATGCTAGTTTTTGATAACACATTTAAGTTGTCCATTTTATACATGCATTTACATTTCCGATGATAGGTTTAAATATTATAAATTATAAAATTTAATTTAAATTTCAATGTTACAATGTTTTAAGCATACAACTTTATCACAAAACAAAAACTATGTATAAAAACTTTATTGAGAGTCGGTATAATATTTCAAAAGAAATAAAGTATCAAATGAATTAAATATTTTTTTTTCATTAATAGAGAGAGAATTTAAAAATAATATTCGTTATAATAAAATGTTTTATAAAAAGTTAAAATCTGGCAATTTGGGCACGAAGCCATAAGAGCCGGCAAATACTGATTATTAGTATAGAATAAAATTATTACAACCATTTTGACATTAAAATAAGTTGTAATGTAGCACTTTATTTCTATTCATAAATTTCAGAGCTAATCAATAAATAATAAACTTCAATAACATAAAATTACGAGCCCAGCCCAATCATTAATTAGTCATTAATTTAATACATACGCACAAAGATTTGAATCAATCTAATAAGTATAAAGCGATCGATACAAGTATAAAATGACAGTAAAAGTGATATTCATGCTGTAATAAAAATAAAATGTTTAGATCATTCACCTTGAAAATCCCTTCAGTGGCTAAGTACCGTAAAATAGTCCATATTACAGATAATAGAATGACAAATAATAAATCGTTTATACTAAAATTATAGTACTCCCAAGAGGATTCGACACGGTAGATTTCCTTTTCTTCTGAAAGTGCTTCTCGGTAAGTTTTCTCTAAAAACTCGCGGATACCTCTATATAAATCGGAATATGAAGGGAAGTCCTCCCAGTCTGTACCGACAGCAGCCATGACAGCTATGGTCAAACTCCCCAACTCGTTGAATACACCAGATTTCATTAGTCAACACTGTATTGCGTGTTTTGCACAGAAAGTGACTCATTCGCCATCTATCCTAAAAATATTTAATCTCTATTCAATTTTCTGAGGCTCTACAAGCAGTTAAAAAAAACAGTAACGAATGTTTTCAGATGTCGTTTGAAGCAAAAAATTCTTTTTTATGTTTTTTACAAAAAAAAAATATTTTTTAAAAGGAATAAGAGCTAAAATAAGAATAATGTTATTCTATGAATAATTTTTAAAACATTTATTACCCATGTCGCATAGTTAAAAATGAAACCGTAAATAATTCTGGTTTAAATTTAATTTTATGAGATGAATTTAATTTAATTCGTATTTTTCTATTATTCTGATTTAAGTAATAGTGCTTATCAACATATAATAGCATCAATGAAATAATAATGATACAATGTTTACCAATCAGCCCTTGGAAGATGCTAGTTTTATATAATTAGGGATGGCGTATATTTTAGAAATGGTTCTTACGTAAGCAATATCCTAAAAGTCACAAATATCAGTGATCAATACTTTTCAAAAAGGGGTGTGATTCAAATCACTGACGCTTTCTTACTAGTTGATATTTCGTTTTCAGGTCTTGGATCACGATAGAAAGAAACAATCGATACGATCTGTCCAATTGACGCTCTCGAAGCAGATTTCAGTCATGCATTGGGAAAGTCCCTTACCCACTGATGCTCTTTCCGGGAACAGACCTCCCACAAATAGTTGTGGCAGGCGGTGGGACCTTTGATCACACGCAGAGAGCTTTCTATTTCACAAAAGAGTCAACTCTCCCTATCGCTGGAAGCTATACGCGGTTTGTCTCATTGAACGAAAATTAGATTCCTTCCGTATTTATCTTCACAGATAATTATTAATTTGTGTTTTTAAACAAGTTTTTGCTGATATTCAATGCTTCAAACAAACTTCATATGGATTTATATCCATTCTTAACTGGACACAAACAGCATAACTACTAAATTTCCACGACTGAAACTATTTGATATTAGGATAATTAAATTTTCTACTTCTGGTTAGCATGAGAATACCGCTTCTCTGAAGGATTTCCTAGTTTTTGAAAACAGAATTATAGCTTTTTTTAAAAGCTGCTTTAAAAATAAAAGAAATATTTTAAATTAATTGCGAATGATAAATTTCTCTTTATTGATAGATAAAGGCATTTTCGGAAAGATGCACAAAAATTCAAACAAATGAAAATACGTTTTTTTTTTTTTTTAATTTTATAACAGAGAATGTAAAGGCTTGCATCACATATATATCAATACATTTATTTAGATATCATATTATGGTTGCCAATGTGATAAAGGAAAAAAATGATTCGTTTGTTAAAATTTCATGGATTTCAGAATTTATCGGGAAATAATTTTTAATGTTCACATTAAAAAAATTTATTTACTCTTTTTGCTTTAAACTGATTATCTATAAAATATTTTTGATTGACAAGAACTTAAATAAATTAACAATTTAAATAATATTTCTTCTGCCCCCCCCCCCACCTTCTTCTTCAAGGTGTTTTAAGGGTATATAAAAAAGAACTAATACCATTATACTCGAAAATTTAATATCACAAATTTGCAAAAACATCATTTCAAGAAAATATCAGTAATTTGTACTAAGTCTCGTTCAATCTGTTGTTGTTGAAGCATTCCTAGGTGATTTTTGCCTTTTTTAATGCTTAATTATGTTCACTTAGTTTCAGGCTTAAAACTGAAAATTCAGTAATTCGATGCGCTTGTTAGATTCTACATTGTTTGCGAAGGGGTTAAAATAATCGAATGGAAATATCTGAAAGTAAAGGAAGATAATTTGCTGAAAGCAACCAGCCTTTTGATTATCAGTATTTTATTGTCTACATATTATTTTTAGTGAAATTATATTTTATTTTTTTCAGAGAAAGATTTAGTAAAAGAAATGCATAGAAACTATTTTTTTAAAAATCATAAATTTTCTTAATTATAAAAACTTTCAAATTAACATTATTATACCTTCAAATAAATTCTGCATTTTTAAGAAATCTCTATTGTATTATATTTTTTTTGCCGTGTTTCATAGAAAACGTTTAAAAATTCGATATCATGTAGGAAGGATATAGATAAATGCGTGTGTATCTCAAAAATTATAGACTTTTAGGAATTAAAAAAAATATTTTGTGCAAATGGAATGGTTTTAAATGTTATATTCTAAACTTACAGCCGATAAAAATGTCTTAAAAATATTTTATAATGAAAATAAAATTTACAATGTAATGATTTAAAAATGGGACAGTTTCTACCGATTTAAAAAACTGCATACCAGGAACATAATTACTGAACCTAATATCAAATTTGCTGAATATTTTTTATTGATAACTGAGTTTCTAAATAAAAGAGAAGAAAAAAATCGCCTGAAGTTTACTAATATCTTCTCAACGCGAAATTAATGATAATGGACATGAAGATTGTTTCAACACCAAGTTCACTTTCGTTTTCTTTTATATCCATTTTTTTTGTTTCATCAACAGAATTTAGAGCTATTGAATTTGATTTTGAATCAGAAATTATCTTTGTCTCTTTTATATGGTATTAAGCAACAAATTACAGAGCATTTCTGATTGCAACCACTTCTATCATAAAGATGGTTGCATGATATCGCCATTCCTCGCAACATTTTAGTGTGATGAACCATTCGTTATTTCACAGATTAAAAACAGATCACAAAGTAGATTATTGCAAGCATCAAAAATTTTGACTTCGATACATTGGCGAATCTCCACATCTTGTCCCTGAGCGAATACCTACAGACTAACATTTTCTGTGGAATGGAGGGAGGAATCATGCTGAAAAGTAGTTTTTGGGGAAATGTTTACAGAGTTTTAATGACCTTAAAAAGAAACAAATTAGCAAGACTAAAGTTTTGAAATTAAACTGTATTATCATGCATAGTATGATTTTATTTTAAATGCAAAAATAAAACTGGTATTTTCTAATTTTAACTAATTAAATGTGAAGGAAATGAAATGAGGTATGGGTGGCAAATAGTTGTAGAAAAGATTTGTTGAGAAAAGTTTTTTAAATGTTAAAAAATTTAAATATTCATAAAGTATTTGAGCACAATTTATTTTTGAAGCTGTCTTAGTAAATGTTAACATCTTAAATGAAAAAAAAGTATTTTTTATATACATTTTTAATAAGCCTTCTTTATTTATATTTATCATACCAATAAATACTAAACAATAATAATAATTTATTAATATTTAAGAAAATTAAACGGGCATGTTTTCAATTTAAGTATTTAGTTAACGGAGTAAACAATAGTATAAATATGTTTTCAAGTGACGCTAAGAGCTCCATTTTCTTTAGAAAAGTCTAAGAATGGTTTCTATGTGCAGCAGAATTTCTCAATGGGCACAAATAAGGGCGAGTCCAATTAATCTTTCCTCAGTTTCAATTAGTTTTCTTTATCAACCAACAATATTATAGTCCGGTCAAATTCTAGCATGCGCTCAAATTTATATTTAGAATGTCCTCCTAACTACGAAGCTTAACAACTTACGATAAATACGGATTTCCCTAACTGAACTCGTAGCGTTCTGGTTTGTGGCCGAGAAACATAACCATTAGGCAAAAGCGACACTTAATCCGATGAATGTTATCTTGTTTATGCGACTTCCACCACAAACTAAGATTTCGGAACAGTCATAATCCCCTTGATCCTCTCTTTGTATCCCTCTCTGTTGGCGATGGAATTGTATTTTTAGAGTTCCATATGTTTATCTCATGTGAGTACGGTAATTAAAAAAATATTTTGAATTAGACGGATGAAATTTTTTAAACAATTTTCTATCCATGTAAGTTTTTATCAAAGCTTTGACTGAGTCCATTAATAGGAACTTCATCACTCTGTCCAAGTTTAACCCTTTCGCGACGGCGCGCCTGTGCCACTCTTCGCTATTTTTCGCAACAGAGTGACTGACTATACTTCGCCACGTTTCGCCACGTTTTCGCCGCCGTATCTAGATGACGTCAGCCTCTGTGGACGAAAAAGTGGCTGCCGTATATATACGGCGTCAGCCTCTGTGGACCAAAAAGTGGCTGCCGTATATATACGGCGTCAGCCGCTGTGGACGAAAAAGTGGCTGCCGTATATATACGGCGTCAGCCGCTGTGATGCATCAAGTGACTGCCGTATATATACGGCAACCGTCGCGAAAGGGTTAAATGAATACGATAACTGCGAAATGGAAGGTATTGGTGGGATAAGTAAAAAGTTTTAATATTTAAAGTGCAGATTTGTATCAGATTTTCAACTAAATCCGAGAAAGATATGACCGTCATTCACTATGTATCTTCACAAGCTTGCAAACAAGCTTACTCACACAATGACAGTAAATGAAATTCGTAAGTAATTAAGTAAGTATTGGGTGGTTATTAAAATTGCAATTCTGCATCAAATCTTGGCACCATTTAGCCGTTGCATACCATTCAAAATGTGCGCTTAATTTTCTTTATTATGGTACAAAACACAAAACTTTTTAAAAACTTCCACAATTTTTACGCTAAACTTTGATTTGAGCCACATTGGAAGAAAGGATAATAATATTTTATGTAGTATATGTGTCGTTCATGTAGCCTCTGCTCGTTTTCAAAACCAAATCTGAAAAGGGATCGCTAATAAATCCTATGATTTATCATTCGTTGACTTTTGAAATACTGCAAGAGACTCCTAATTTCTCCCGGAGACTCAATTCTGCTTTGAATTATAAAGTATATCAATTAAATTAGAAATGAGTTTTCTATGTTGCCAATAAATGGAAAGTGTTTAAATGAAATCAAATGAGACAGGTAATATTAAAAACATTTTTTTAATTCAATTCCTACTTGGGTAAAATTTTGTGTTAGCTACTTTTTATTAACTGATTGTTGTGGTTCTAGTGTTCCACTTTACAAAGGAAGGAGGGGTACGGTAGTTTCAGAGATTATGATCTCTGAGAACCCTAAAGCAGTAGTCTGACTTCTAGCTCACATACGTCACACACTCTTTTTATGGGGGCGGACTTCATTTATACATTACATTCATTCATCCACATATCGTAATTTAGATCTGAAACAGAGAACGATCCTCTCTGTTCATAAGCAATGTTTAATTTTAAATGTATCAAACATTATGAAAATAAACTCTATATTTTGAAAAACTGTATATTTTGAATCATCTGAAAATTTAGAATAAGTAGATGGGAAACTGTGAGGATTTCTTCTTATTAACTCAGCTCTTCTACTCATAATCCAAATTCATGGAACTTTATTTTTTAAAGGAATACAGCCTGAGTAATTAAATATAGGATTCATGCTCGTTGTAAGAAATTAAATATTCAGAGATTTTGTCTTATTAGATTCGGTCGGTTAAAAAAATCCTTCAAATAAAAAAAAATCTGTAATTTTTAATGTAATTATATTGGTAATGGTTGGTTTAATGCCTTATTGTTGGATGTGCTGATAATGCAGAGAAACAATCTCAAGACTTTGAAGTCATTTTGCTGAAGACTCAAAACAAAATAAACCATTTTTGTTATGAATGCAATTCTTAAAACTTCCATTAATATTTATAATTCTTTTCTGCTTTCAGTAAGTTTCATGTCTGTTTTCCATCGCATTTCCATTGATAGCATTCTATTGAAACATTCTTAAAATATATGGAACACATATTCACTTTTTTACAGTTATGGAAAATGTTCTCCAATAAATATAGCAAAACAGGTTTGCTGACAGGCCGCATCAGTAGGCTTAGTACTCAGTAACAAATATAATGAGGTTTAATAACGACAAGACACGAAAAAACAAAATATAAAGGACAGCCGACACGTACACAAGCAACACACAGCAGCGCACATTGAAATAAACAACAGAGCATAAGTAGTAGATAATCCCAGCACCACTCAGAGCGACAAGGCAAAACTCAGTTGGAAGAGAATTCACGTAGCTATTCACTAAGATCTCTCCAAATGCCCTCTATCAACATTATCTCTCCTTTTTCACCAACTCATTAATATACAACTGGCTACTCAGTGCACGACTTGATGCTGCTTCAATGCTGGATTCCAAAACTTTCAGCACACCTTAATCCTCAAATCGCTAATTATTTTAAACCACGTGATTCATGTTGCGTACACTTGTTTCGACAAGAAACATACGATTAGCTGCCTCTATTTATATATCAGCTCTATGGATGGCAGCCGTGTACAGCTAAAGCAATTAGAAAGTGCATAATAGCAAGTAGTTGGAAGGGCATGAGCATGTTGTGGGTGCCTCATGAGCTAGATAACATCCATAAACACGAGGGTCACTTTTGTCTAAGGGCTATGTTATTCGGCTGCAAATTCTAACATTCATAAGTAATTGCTTGAAGCCTCTCTTCCTGCAGAGATCTATTTGAGCGCTTTATGCTGCACCATTGTTTGCTATCGATTTGCTACTAGCGCGCGACTGTTTATAGTAAGTGATTATGTACATCTAGGCAGTCTTTTCTGTTTGAGTATTCATGTCTTCGTGCCAGATAAATATCTTTATTTCTTATTGAGCCTATTGAACTTTTTCACCGTATATAACCACTATATCGGACCTTTCAGTATTGCGGAAATTTGTGGGATTTTCTATAATAATCTGTTAAAACAAATCCAAAATTGCAAAGAAAGAATTATAATAGGCGCTGAACAATTTGTTATTTTGTTATCTAAATTTTTAAAAAGTCTGTCACCATTTTTTTCAATCCTGGCTTAGTTACTTTACTATAATATTTTGGTCGAATAAATTCATTTATTTGTAACTACAATGGTATCAATACCATAGGTGAAGTGACAGACCAACTTAACACTGCAGATTTGGCAGCATATAAATGGCATTCAAAACATAAATTCGTGAGAGATAATTTTTTGCGCATCACACGAGCGAAATCGGCTCTGTTTTTTTTAAAAAAATAGAAAAATTAAAAAACAACAACAATAGTCAATTATTAAACTTAGTAAAGTTGCAATTATATTTTAATTTAATTATAAGGTTCACACTTCAACTATCATATTAAATTTTTTAATAAAAGGCTTATAATAAATATAAAATCTAAATTTTAGTTCATCTTGAATGGAATCATTAAATTTTTTTTGATGATATTGATATATTGAATAAAATTCGCATTAAACATTCACCTTATCTGAATTTTAAAGTAATTTTAGACAAGTGACGTAACATGCATATGAGTTCAGAAACGATTATTCATTAAAAATTGCTCTTACCCAAGATCTTAAATTCGACACTTTCATTCGTATTTCGACATTGAAACATTGTTGGGAGAAGTTCATCGATTTTTATTCCAGTTTTAAATCTACATTTGGATTCTACTCTTTCATTTGAATTTTAGTGCTAGATTTTATAACTCTGCAAAAATTAATTCAGGTAAGTCAGATTTTTTTCTTCTTAGTGGAAATATTTGGAAAAAAAATCATTTTATGATACCAATGTAAGGCCCGCCAATTTTGAAAACCGTTCTCGCCCCCCACATAGCAACCCTTCTTGCGGAGACACACAAGAACACGGAAGGAAAAGGGTTGAGCAAGGAGAGAGTCGATGAAGGATGGATTGCGGAACGCAGGAGGAACGTTGAAAGGCGAATCCGAGGGAAAAAGACAATTCATGCCAGGGTTGACGAAGCAAGAAGGAGGAGGTCAGTCAGAGTTAGAGTCGGGGTCTGGAATCGATGAAATGAGGGAGTAGAAGTCAATCTTAGCCCAAGACTGACGAAATCGAAAGACTATGGAATAATATTGAATGTAATTCTGATTTTTGTTTTATGTGTGGGCTGTGTCCCTTAACTACATGTTAATAAGAATTTGGAACTAAAATTGGATGTGATCATTGTCGCTATCGCTCACATGAAAGAAAACCCACGTCTTGCAATCATGTTAATAAGTCATGGCCCATCATGAATTGCGATCCAATGAAATGATGCACATAATTTATTTTCATTTTCAGTGCTTTAAAGATATTTAGTTCAACTTTTATTACAAGGGCATTTATAAAATTTTTACAAATGTATGTTATACGTTGTATCTTTCATTTTTTTTTTATTCTTAGAGGCACTAATTGAAATTAAATGTTTGGAAATAAAAAAATAAATAAAACGATGAAATATGCCCCACAAATTACATATTATCATGTTAGAACATGGCGTTGTTTTGGAGATGATAACAAAATTCGTAGGCGGCAACAAAAATCCGTAGGCGAAAAATTGAAATTTTATTATCTACACGAGCATCTAAAAAAATCAGCTTTAAATAACGTGACTATCATAACAGAGATAAAGATGGAAGAAATATCACATTTTATGAACCAAAATATTAAGAATTAAAAATTAAACACAACATTGTATTTAGAGAGCGCTAATGCTGCTACTACTAGAATACCAATGATTTAATCTAACATAGCAATAAACAATAAGTTTAAATGGTGGTTTAAATTTATGATGATTATTTAAATAGAGAGATCATTACAAAAAACCATTGGATAGAGCTATGCAACTTTAATATTAAAGAAAAATACGTGTTTAACGGCATCAATTTTTATAAACAACTAAAGGGAACTCCAATGGGTACAGCCTTTTCAAGTGCTCTAGCTAATATTTTTCTACATCATTACGAGAAGAAAATAATTGGGGATAATTTAATAAATGGCTATAGATATATAGACGACCTATTGTTGTTAAATTTAAATAATACCAGTATAGTACTTAACTGTTACCCAAAAGACCCAATTTTAACTGAAACAAACAATAATCATTATAAAGCAAACTAGGAGTATTTTTTTTTAAAAAAATTAAAGATGTGAATATGATTTTAGCTTTTGAAACTAAACAAATTTGAAAGTCGTTGGTTTTGTTGAACAAAGCGGAATTGGATATTGCTGTTTCTGTAACAGACGATATTTGAACAATTTAATTTTGGTGGGTACAGCTGCCTTTAGGTAAGCGTCTGGATTTGTTTTTATTTGTGCGTCAGTTGCTGAGATTTTTTTTTCCGTCATTGCTCACTCATCTTTTTGTGTTAAGAACTTGAATAATGAAG
>JAOUZG010017157.1:3532828-3544013 GCA_026289955.1 Argiope argentata | reverse complement strand
AATATAAAAGAATAGTAAGATTTAAATGAAAAAAGATTGGATAAACATTATAAATTCAAAATATAAAAGTTTTTTAAAAATTAGAAGTTACATGACAATTTAGAAAAAATTGAAAAATACATCCTTTCTTGGCTCAAAAGAAGGGAATTAATTTATAATTTAAATTTTATCAAACTATTTGCCTAAAATGTAAAAGATTGCTGAAAAATTGCATTGCCTAGTTTGTAAACCAAAACAAGTAATATAAAAAAAAATTAAAATCAAATCCTATTTAAGTCAACGAACATGTTTTTTATTTTAGTTATTTTTAAAAAAATTAATTGCAATTAATATAAACTAGTGATAATAATTGAAAATACATTTGGGAAGTTGAAATAAACCTGGTGAAATGTTATTTATTATTAATATTATTTACTAAAAATTCTATTAATCAATTTCTATCACCCTGAAACTGAAAGCGAACAAATCAATGAGAAAGAAATATTTTCTGTCCAGGCAAAATCATTAACACACCGTCCACTGACAAACAGCATTGGACGATATCATCAAAACTCTGACGTCATACTGACAGATTCGCAATCCCATAATAACAGTCTACGCAACCGGCCGACTTCGTAAGATAACTGAAAACGCTGGCACGTGCGCTGCAGTGTGCCGACAAGCTCCTGAACATTTAATAACCAGGAGATAAATGGCGGAGTTTCTTGAACTGTGAGTCGCGGCCGGGTTGCCACTGACCCAGCGATGGGAGATCATTTCAATATTTTTGATTTTTCAATCCATTGGCCACACTTAAGGCGAGAACGGCCTCTTATCAGATTCTTAGTGCATAAGCTCATATCTATCTAGACTTTTCTAAAGAACAAGGCGGGGATAAAGAACTTCTAAAATTTCGAAACTTAATCTGAGCCGTTTGTTTTTCTTTCAAATTGTCTTGATTTGAGATTGAGAATATTTAATATTCATAATCACTGGTTTTCAAGACAGTCTGTATAAGTTAGAAATTATTTTACATATTTTAGTTCGTTTTAAAAACGTGATATAGTGTGATTTTTTTAAAATTTAAATCATTGTTTTAATTTTAAAATTGGTAAAACTATTTGATAAGTAATGAATAAAAATAATTTTTGTACATTGCTATATATGCTATAATTATTTTGAGAAAAGTATTAAAATTTTGATTGAATTTTAATTAAAAACAAATAATCTCAAGGGGAGGATTTCAATAAATGAAATTTTATCCACCTTTTTTAATATTTTACTTAGTTATAAGCAGTATTCCATTTTATCCGGAATTCCTTCCATTTTATGTGTTAAATAAATGTGATTTAACCTTTTATATTATTACAGAAAATAAGTAAAAAATTGGCGTAGATTTATTTTTCTGTTGCGATGAACTAAACGGAAATGGCTCATGGAAATAACGTTCCTATTTGCTATATCGAATTTTTGATTGTGGTAAATTTTGAACTGAGAATGTTAACTAAAGTTATACTGTAGTTATTATTATGGTGGAATTTTATCAATTATACAGTGTTATTTAATGTAATGCAAGGAATGTATGCTTAATCAACTAGCTTTTTGATATCAAATGCACTCATATGAGAAAATTATAGCATTATTTTAGCCTGAGTAATAACAATAAAGACATTATTTAGAGAAACACAATTGTGTTTTAATTATTTTTAAAGAATATAACTAAAACTGGAAATTATTTGGTAGAATATTATTAACTAGCTTTTACCCGTGATTTTGTACGCGTGAAAATTTTGATGTGTATATGTGAGAATCGACAGTCTAATCACAAAGTAAAAGGTTATCAAACTATATGCATGTGCAAATTTTCATATCCATTTGGAGCAAAGCAAAGACGTGAATTTTAAACGCCAGTTGGGGTAGGGCAATGCAGATTAGAAATTGTTAATTTAAATTAATCTGTTTTATTTTTATTCAAAATTATTTCAGAGGAAATCGAAACATCGATTAATTAACAATGTTTAGTTTTAAATGAATCAAACACTCTGAAAATAAACAGAATCGTTTGAAATAACCGGTCGAAATCTGTTAAGTAGTCTAACCCCATTAGCGTGGGGGAAAAAACTACTTAAAAACTATGTACTTAAAACTCTAATGGTTCTTTTCTGTTTACCGGGCTCAAATGAACAACCGCCAAAGAAATTTTTCGGAATTTTACATTATTTGCTAACGGAAATGTAACACTATAAGCAAGTATTAAAAATATATCTATACTATTTTTATAAATGTGAAAGTTTGGATGGATGGATGGTGTTAGTCAAACACGTCAGAACAGCTGAACGAAATTGGATGAAACATAGCACAGGGATAGTTTATAGTTTAGAATAGAACATACGCTTCTGTTTTTTTTTCTGTTAATTGAGCGGTTATTTTTTATTAATTAGAAATTAACTTTCCCGCCAAAATTCTTCATTTCTCCACCGACAAATGCGAAAGACTTTGGTTTGTATTCCCCCCCCCCACACTCGAATGCGATTAGGCTTAACAAATTTTCAACCAATTATTTCAAATCATTCTGTTTATTTTCTTAGAGTTTGAGGCACTTAAAAATAAAATTTGTTGCTTAATCGATCTTTTAGATTCCTTTTGAAGTACTTTTGAATGGAAATAAAACATAATAAAAGAGATTAAAAATTTCTATTCTGTATTGCACAACCCAAAATGAAGTAGAAAATTCAAGATTTGTGTTTTTTCAATTGGCTCTGAAATTCACACAGGCGCAACATTTTGCGCCTGTGTGAATTGCTAGACTTGATTTGGTTTTAATCAGACTAATCAGCAAAACAATTTTGAATAATTGGCTTGCTGCTTTGCTGTATTTCAGGTACACACTCCAAATAATCTGTTTTTAGGTTAGTTGTGTATATTAAGCTTTGATATACAACCATTAGATACTTTGCAAGGCTGGTAATTTTTCGGTAGCGCTTTGTTTGGGTTTTCATTGCCGTCATCTTTTTATGTTAATATAATTCGATCTTTCCTGTTCATTTCTCTGGATTTTTTTTCCGCTGCACACATTCCTTCTACTTACTTTCATTATTTTCGATTAAATTTTTTTAGTGCATTCCATATTACTGAATATTTATTGATTTTTTTTCCTATATTTCTTTTAATTTTCTGCAGCGTTCAATGAAACCTTATCATTGACCTGTCGTTCGCACCACATGAGGCCATTTCGCTAATATTTGGCAACCAATTAATTTTTTGGCTTGCATGCCATAGCTATTATAATTTTTAAAATTAATATAAAGAGAGGTGTATCAGGTTGTATTGTGAGTCCATGATGCTTTTTCAATTTAAGATTTAAATGGCCTTGCATTGACTGACAAACATATGTATATTTTTTCTGATACGTGCAATTGCAAAGCATTTATTCACCAGTTGCCATTTTAAAAATACAAATATTAAAACTAAAACTTTTCTTACGGAAATTCTTTCAAATTCAGGTTTCAGCAAATTTATTTTATATTCGGTCTGCTATGCATTCCAGTTCCATCACAAAACAAGCCTTAGAATTCGAAGAAAGAACCATTCATAGCATTTTTTTTCAGGAAAAGATAACGGGTTGAAGCATCGCATTTGAATTTCCTGTTTAATCGTGCCTGGAGCTTATCATAAAATAATAGCCTGATGCGTTCCAATTCAAGTGGTCTGATGTATTCGATTAGACGAGGTTATCATGTATTTCCGATAAGGACAACACGCCTTCTTTGCTAACATGAAGTTAAAAATAAGAATGTAAAGAATTCGCTCATTTTTTAAAAAAATATTTACAGCATAATAGTTTTATATTATGAGTGAATTTCTCCTTTGCATATTTTTTTCTGCAATTGAAAAGGATATTTTCTTATAGATATTAGATAACAAATTGATTGCCATAAAAACCTTAAATTCTTATAGATAATAAATAATTAACTAATTAGGGGATAAATCCAAGATAGAAATAATAATTTATAATAGTATAACACAATAGAAAATATTTCTTATACAAATTTATTCACCAGTTATTGTTTCAATTATTAAGGGCTCTATGCAGAGTCTACATCTAAACTAAATATTTCCGGTTTAAAATTACTGTTAATTAGATTTTTTTTACAATTTTCTTTGCTGGAAATTTATGCTAAAAAGCCGAAAAGGCTTTTTTTCATATTAATATAATTGTTAAAAAGTCATTGGAAAATCGAAAGATATACATTCATGTCCATAAATTATGGATAATGAAGGTTCAGAAAAAGAAAGGGTCTGACGCAAAACAGGTGTGACTTATTTGTAAAGCCTGTTTACTAAACAAAAGGTAAAGAGCAAAGAAGATGCCATATTTTTTATATCATTAATAAAAATTGCAATGTTTTGATCCCTGAAGCAAATTACAAATTACCTATTTACAAAAACTAATTATGGTTGGTATGATGGTTAATACGTAGTATGTCTCCCAGGCGATGCAATACATTTCGCACAACACTTATGCAAGCTATCAAATTATCGATCTGATCTTGGGAAATATTTTACACCACACATCAAGCAAAGCTCTCCGAAATTCCGGTAGACACGTTGTTGGTGGGTGACGGGCTGCAACTCGTCGATTAAGCATGTTCCACACAGGCTCCGTTGGATTCGAGTTCGATGAGAATGCTGACCCGCCCATACGGGTGATATCATCCGATCGGCGTTCATTTACAATGTTTACATGGTGAGGAGGAGTGTTGCCATCTATAAATACGAATTCTGAGCCCATGGTGCTAGGAAACAAGCATACCTGTTGTACATACAAAAAAAAATTATGAAGTTTAAATTTTAGATAGTCCTTTTGTCCTAAAGAATCATGTTCTGCGAACTTGCTTGACTCTAAAACTTTTAAATAAATTTTTTACATTTTTTGCGATCAAATTGGACCAATTTATTAAGTTGTGAATATTACAATATCAGAAGATTCGACATTTTCTTAATCTAAGCCACTCTTGAGAAATCTTAAAACGTGATCGGCTTCTTTGAGACGATCGATGAAGTGATCTAATATCCTCCATTCACACAGAATAGTGATATTGAAATTTTTAGAAATCGGTCAGCTTTAGAGATTGATGTACTTTATCAGAGTCCAAATCCGTTTTATTTAGGATACTAGATTTTCAAGAATATATTGTTAAATATGATTCATATGCGGATAAATAAAAATTTTATATTCGTAATTACTCAGCATTTATTGACTCAATTTACATAACATGTAATTATTTATTTTATTATTAAAATAATAATATTTCGAATATTAGGATAACACGCACTGCATTGATGTGAACAATTATAAACGAAACGAAATGTGAACGATTATAAACGAAACGAAATGTGAACGATTATAAAAAATTTTATCTTGCGTTTATTTTATTTTTTTAGAAAATATCATATTTATTTATTTCATTTACTTAAATGGTTTGATGGAAACTTCTAAAATTGTACATTTTTATAGAATAGTAAGATTCAAATTTTCATAAATCTGTCAATTTTAATGATTGGTTTAGTTCATTGTAGTGTAACTTTTCTTATTTAAATTATTAGGGTCTCAAGAATATTTTATTAAATATTCCTCACAAAACAGAGGTTAATGTTTTTAAAATTCGTAATTCCTCAAAGCATTTATTGACCAAATTACATAAAACTTAGTTATTTATTTCATTCATACCATTTTAATTGTAGTACTAAATATTATTTATGCCTGTTACTAAAGATGTACAAATTGGCCGTTGGAGCCGGATTTGAATTGATATTCTGCATGAACTAAACTATGACTGCCTTCATGAAGTTGATTTATTGAATTAACATAGATAATGTGAACGATTATAAAAAAATTTATCTTGCGTTTATTTTCTTTAGAAAATATCATATTTATTTATTTCATTTTAGAGAATCATATGCTGAAAATTACATGTTTCTGGATTTAATTTGCTGTAATAATTAACTTATTTTTTTTCTCAGAATTTTTGTCAACATGATGGTATCACGCAGACAAAAAATTATTTTTTGTCATGCTCGTGCTGATTAAATTGCTTAAAATAAAATTAATATCATTAAAAAGAAATTTTTTTAATTTTATGTAACAATTATTTTTGTGTGATAATATTTTTGGAAGTTATCCCAAAAAATAATCTAAATTTCACTTAATTTTTAATTAATTAAACTTCTAATTTAAAATTTTGGAAATCTAAATCATTCTCGAATTTATTTGAACATAAACAAAATATTTTATCAAAATCTGTCCGGACGTTTAGGAGGAGTTCAGTCACATACACATGCACAGAAGAATTTTGTTTATAAATATATATACGCTTTTGAATTTTTAATATTTCCTATACTATCTAATTTTAAAAGTAATTTCAAGATATAATATTATATAATTCTTACTAAGGTATTATACAGTTCTATATAATATACATGCATCGAGCCATATATTTATTTATTCTTATAGTTTACTATAAGCTTTTATATTGCTTAATGTGAGAAATAAACAAATAATTACTAAAAAATAATGAATAAAGCACAAATTCCTATTTCAATATATTTTGAACGTTCCTCTCCTTTTTTTAGCGCATTGGTTAAAAATTGCTTAAAATAAAAATCATGTAGTTTCTATTATACGTTTCTTCCATACATAACATTTTAAACGCATAAAATAATAAGTTACTTTAATACCTATTCTTGATCTATGTTTAGTAAGGTTTGGTTTTGTTCCGAACTAAATTTTATCTGCGATGAACTCTTAATATTATACAAAAATTTCATACACAAAAATAGTACACTTTTTTCATTTGTATTAATTTCCTTATTTGCTATGAGCTTACATTCTTCACGTTGAAGAATATACCTCATTACAAATGTTAATATAATCCTTAGTCTAATAGAGAACATTTTACAAGACAAATTAATAATTTACTTTAAATTTCTAATATTTTCTTGATATATTATTGGTTTGGTTTGGTTTTGTAGCATAAGAAACGAATTTGATTTATGATTAACTCCGTACTTTTCACCAAAAATTCCATGCCAAAAAAATGTTACACCACTTTCAATTATACAAAATTTCTTCAGAAAAATATTTTAAAAAAAACTGCCATTTCCCCCTTTCTATTTTTTGGCGACCGGAAAAAACAACTGTTCAAGACTATTTATAAAGGCTTTTATTAAATAAAATTTTACAAATACTAAGTAAATTAATAAATTTACCTCAAATTTTTGACTAAAATTTTAGAAATAGATTTGTATACTCAAGCAGCATCCTGTAACTAAAACATGATTTTCATGAATAAATATATTTTCACATAAATTATAAACAAATTTTGTTTAAATTTTATTTAGAATATTTGTAATGAAGCAATTGAAATTTCTATAAATTCACACACATTTAAATAAATATTACATGTATGAATAACTGAATCGTCTGCTATATATAATGAATATTTCTTTAGGTTCATTATATACAGCAGATGATTCAGTTTACAAATAAAAAAATGGAAATTAAAATTAACCTATTTGTTGTATTTGGTAGGCTTGAATGACATTTGGAAATGCATTTCATTACATTTTTCATGCAAAGACATTTCATATTTTAGCATTTTGTTTAACACATACATCTGAAAAAATATTGAATTTCAAAATTTTCCAGTAATGCAGATAAATTTTTGTACATATACTTTTATTCAGATTTACTTTCCTTTTATAATCAGATTAATGAACTTACAAAACATATTTTTAATTAGAATAATGATTGAGCTTTCACTTCTTTTAAAAGTACAATAAAATATTCGTTTACAATTGAAGAGGTGTAGTTAACGAGCAAAATTCTTATGGAAATCGTAGGCATGATAATGCTTTTGATGGGATAATGAAATGTGTAGGCAATTTTTTAAATAATATTTAGGATAATAGAGAAAAATAAAAACAACTCCAAATTAATGGGAGTAAAATTTGTTAGTATTTTATGAAATAGGACACAATTAAAAACTATTCCTATAAGAGTATTCAAAAATGAATTCACAATCCGAAGTTTTAAATATTTTATTTTTCCAAGTTTACAATAAATATCGGTACAATCGTAGCCTCTTGGCGCACTTTCCCAAAAATCGGCAATCCCGAGCTTGTGCCTTGTTTTTTGGAGGGAGTCCTCTGGCCAATGCGACGGGTAAAAAGGGTTGCCAAGTGAGAGAAAACAGGAGCTGCCAGCTTTAGCACGTTATCACCGTTATCGAAGCTATTTGTAGCCTGATGTTAAAATAAAAAATAATTTAACAAATTTATTGCCATACCAAAGCATAACAT
This sequence comes from Argiope argentata, assembly GCA_026289955.1. Lineage (NCBI taxonomy): Eukaryota > Metazoa > Arthropoda > Arachnida > Araneae > Araneidae > Argiope > Argiope argentata. Next base: position 3,535,673 of record JAOUZG010017157.1, on the reverse strand, counting down.
AAAACTTATTAAAAATCTTTTTCATTTTGAAAATATTAACAGAATGAAAGAAATTGTAAATGAAGAGGAAAAATAACTGCAATAATTTAAGAACACGCGAAATAAAAATCTAACAAAAAATAAAATCACCTGGAAAAAATACACAAGAAAAGAAATGACGATAACTCAATTAACAAAGTTTCAGCCCTTAAATGAAAGAGAGAGATTAACAATGGATCGTTAACTCAAATATTTATTAGGCTTTCTGGTCGTTGGCCCTTAACGCTAATAATACTCTCTTTTTTTTTCAGTTAATCCAAAAGTTCGAACGACCCTAAAAAAATCTTTTTTATTCACTATTTAGAATAAACACTATACTATTTACAAATATACAGTAATAAATAATTTACACTTACCAAGTTTCATGAAATGATAGCAGGCGTTGCTGGTAGAACTCCATAATGCAACACACGCTAGGGGACTCGTGGGAAATTCCTAAATTTTGTTGGTGCAGTGGCTTCTAGGAAAGGTGATTTTCCAGATATCTGGGCGAGAATGTGGCGATTACATTGAAACGACCCTTTTCACAAAGTTCCCGTAGGAGCTCGCCCCAATGAAAAAGCAACCTTCAGAGGTGACAGAAAAAAATTTGACCAGAATCCGACATCACGCCAATACAATGCCGACATCGGCGAAATACGGGAGAGCGGTGACTGTTAAAGTAGAGTAGATATCGCAAAGGCTGTCTTACATTTATGTAATTCAAAGTTAACTCTCTACGTCATTACTGTCTTTTATAAAAAGTAATTAATTTTTATAAATTTCTTTTTTTGGCGATGTTTTTTCTCTTCTGACGTCACTAAGCTTACTTTCATTTGAAATCTCGACATGAAAAGGAATTGTTCGTTCTTAAATTTTTATAGAATTCTTTTTCCTGTGAATGTTGGATTTTATGAACTTAAACCTGTAAATATTTGTAAATAATCCCTGCCGTAACAGAAATTTTATAGATATATATCTAAATTCTGAATGAATTTTAATTAAAACTGCTTCATTAGCACATGAAGTGCCGTGAATTATTTATTGGCGTCAGCATAAAATTTATCAGAAAGCTAAATTAGTCAGTGACTGCTTTCACAAGCTTTAACAGTAGCCAACGCATGCAAGGATTGGCCAATGAGTTGCCGACAACTCTTGCTACCTGGGATAACCATGCGGTTATTGCAGTGAAAGGCTTATAAAACGCTTGGGAACCATTTTGCTTCTTTGCCTGTGTTCTTTATACATCACTCTTTAACACTCTCGTCATTGTGAAGTACTATTGGTGTCATCCGGTGGCTTCCTGCAATTTTCATATGATTTTTGAAGATGTGTTTCGTCATTTTAAGGGTGATATAAGTATTTTAGAGTTCGATTTCCACTTGACTCTTAACTATCCGTAATTTATGGATATTAGTGAATCTCAACTTCTAAGATGAAAATAAAGACAACTTTTCCTTCAATCAATACTTATCAATGCAAATACGACATTAAATTTAATTTTAAAATCATCTTTGAATCCAGAATTATAATTTTGGCACAACTTTTCTTCAAATAAAGATTATATGCCCTTGCCTCAAATTATTACAAGACGTGGGCTGTTAACAAGCATGGCATCGCAATCTCATTATGACAGATTAACCAATGAAAACTGTTGTAGGAAATCTTCTGCTACATTGTAAGAGGTGATAATTTTACAATATTATCATTTGCTCTATATTTTAGATGTGAATGCAGGATAACATTAGAAGTCCTCGTTATGTGACAAACGGCGGTAGAAAATTATATTATAGATTTCCTTCAGAGTTATTAATAATGAGAAGAAACGCCAGATAGATACTATTTGGAAAGATGAAATTTCCAGATGGTGTCTATTCCACTGAAGGCTTACATAATGGCGGTTTTTTGCCATAATTGGCGGTTTAGCAACTCAATGGCGACGACTTCAAATTTGGCGATAAAGATGGGTGGACTAATACGTAAATATCGTCTATTCCTCCGAAGGCGAACACGCGGTCACAAAGTGCATTAGTTTGGCTCCATAGTTCGTGATGGGAAGATGATGGGAATTTGGGAGGGCATTTTATTTCGACAATTATTTGAAGTGCGATTATTTAAAGAGCAATTTATATGCTGCAAATGCAAAGCGCATTCAATCATTGCTGTTGTTAACGAAGAGAGAAAACTGTACCTAAGATAGCACTTCCATAGCTTCCAGACATGAACGATACAAGGTTGGCTTTTACACGGCTTCCTAGCTGATGAACTTTTTTTTTCTCTTGCTTGATACTTGGATAGAAATAAAAATGAGAGGATAATTGTTAATTTTTAAAAAAGAAAGCAGGTTTTTTTCATAAATAAATAAGAAAACATTTCTACATGTAAAAAAAATTGAAAACATATATTTTGAAGTTTAAATTTCATCAAATTTAATAAAAAAAATTAATAATTCATTAGCTTTTATTTTTTAAAACCAATCTATATGAAGTTAAAAAATAATTAAATCATTTAAAATTAATTAGGAAAGCTGAAATAAAAATTAAATCGAAAGAAAAAATTGTATAATAAAATATATCCTAATTCATTCCCCCAATAGCTGAAATATACAAGACACCATTGGCAATATATATAAAAAAAGGAAATTTATTAAAATTTAGAATTAAACTTTTCAATGGTAAAGTTATTATTTCAGCATTAAGACTCACTTTACCTAATAAGTTAATTTACAGTGAACTCAACGAAAGTCTGGGTGCCTCACTCAGAATGATGAAGTTAAAACAAGTATATATATATATATATATATATATATATATATATATATATATAT
>JAOUZG010017157.1:3510758-3532728 GCA_026289955.1 Argiope argentata | reverse complement strand
TATATATATATATATATATATATATATATATATAGTCAATTCCTACTCAGATCAACATGTGTGAATTTTCTAAACCAGTTGGGGTAACGTTATTTAGATTAGAACTTTTCACTTTCTTTTATTCTGTTTTATATTAATTCAAAAGTACTTCAAAATGAATCCGAAATAACGATTGATTATGTTCCATTTTAAATTCATCAAACACCAATAAACATAATAATCAGAAATAATTAGTCTAAAGTATGTTAAGTCTAACCTCATTAGGGTAGGGGGAAAACAAACTGAAACCTTACTCATTTGGTGGTGAAGAAATGAAGATTTTGCTGGAATTTTAGGATAGTTTTTAACTAACAAAAATTAACCAAAATAATGAATTAACATTTGAAAAAACTATAATAACATCAAGTGTCCTTCTCTACAAGTTTTAAAAAATGTATTTGAGCTTGAACTTGAGTGGAGGAATAAAAAGCAAGAGAGGAAAGAAGAAAAAAAAGCTTTTATATGAATGGAAGTTATAATTACAGATTTTGGCGTATTCACCTTCGCAGGCGACTGTGCATTGGCTTTGGTAAAACGTAATGAAAGGAGGGATCTTCATAACTTCACGTGTTATGGCATCTTTCAATTCTGACTCAGCTCGTGGACCAGGCGTGTACACCTTGAATTTCAGATAACTCCTGAACCAGAAATACATAGGAGTAAGGTCTGAGGATTGTGATGGCCACGAAACTGCAAAATTGAGAGAGATGACTATCACCAAAATATTATTGCAGCACTGGTCGATGTGCGACGTGTGGAGGAGCCTCATCTTGCATCCATACAATGTCACTAATGACATTTCGTTGCTGCAATTCAAGAATAACGTAATTCTTCAACATTAATTTATATCGAGCACTTGTGGCAGAGCACGATTTCAAAGCTGAGGTAGTGACCTCTTCGAAGAAGCACGGACCGAGAACAAATGTGCTAGCGACGCCGCACCGCACAGTCACTTTGGCTTCGTGTAAAGGCACTGGTGCCAGATCGTGAGGGTTTTTGTCAGCCCAGTGAACATAATTCTTGATATTAACGTTTACAATTAAATAGAAATGTTCCTCCGTCCATATTATCTATAGCAGCCATCTGTCAACTTCATCATATATGATGAGAAAAAAATTTACGAAGTCCAGACGCAATTGCTCATCTCGGGATTGCAACATCTCTACGCGCTGAAACCGATAACGAAACATCCGCAGAACAGAGCTCAGAAGCCTTAGAACTGTAGTTTTGGGCAAATCCAAATTGCGAGCAAAGCTTCTTGTAGTATGCAATGAACCTGCAGTAATCGTGTTATGCACTTCCGCAACAACTTTAAATGGAACAGATGGTCGCCAGAATCAAGGTCGGTTGCAAGTGCATCCAGTTTTTTCAAAATTTCTTACCAAATCACATACACTTCTTACGGAACATGGGCTTCCTCTTAGATTGTGATTTCACCGGCAAATTCGCCGTTTTAGCCGTTTAGAAAAACCAGCTTTATCAGTTCTCCTCGATGTTTCTTTGTAATCATCATTTTATTGGCACAATCGAGCATCTGACTGAAGAAACACTCTTCCACACTGCTTTTTAAAGGTTTTACCACAAACAACGCTTTGCCACAAACAACGTTTTACCACAAACAACGCTGCTATTGGTGCTACTACTGTCTAACACTGTGAATTATGCAAATTGCATCAAAGCTCCAAATTTCAATTTGTATTTCAATTTGATCTTTATAATTCGCTTCTTCCCAAATGCCTTACGCTGGCAATTTTCGTCACACGTTAATCGTTCCAACTCTCTTTGTGGCTTTTCAATACACTGATCAATTTGCGCAAGAAAAGGTGATTCGAAAATTTCAAAATTCTCTCACTGTAACCGAAACTATGACCTCTGCGTTGTTTAGAATCGTCACAATCTCTAGCGCACGGATGCACAGGGATGTCCCTAGGGCCAAAATTGGCCCGCGAGTCTTTGAAGTTAGCCCGAGAATGTTATTAATAAAATAAGACAATTTAAAATGAAATGAGGGTTTTTCAAACAAAAAAAAGAAGAAGAAACTTATACTAAAACGATTCTACATCAGAATAAATAATTTACTGTTGTTCATTGAGTTTATTTACGTTTTATTACACGCCTTTTCAGTTTGTTCCCTTCATAGATACTTGTGAGTACGAGTTTTCGTATAGGAATAGCTCATGGACATGAAAAACTTCCACACAAGAAAATCTAGTATGAGGATCAAATTCAAATCTTGTTTAATGCATTTAATAATTTATTTTCAAATTTTGCAAGTGCCAAACAAAAATAGACGTATTTTCTTCTCCCTTTTCTGTTGATATAAACTTAGAGGACTAGAGTAAACAGTTAGCCTTAATAGATTTACAGAATTCTGACTTTTTTCTAAATTCAGTTAAAAGGAAAACCAATATTAGAATTTTATAAAGATTTACTCGAGGAACTTTCGTGCTTAAAATAAAATGAAGCAGCATGTGCAATTTTCTTTGGCATAATTTACATTTGTGAGCAAACTTTATCACAAATGAATTTTAAAAAATCAAAAATAAGAAATAGAATGGGAGGTGAGAACCTTTCTTCTGTTCTACGTATTGCCGCAACCAATCTTAATCCCAACATAAAATTAATAATTTCAAATATTCAGTCCTAGCCATCTCATTAATTCTTATTAATTTTGATTACTACTATTTTTAACAAAATTTGGATTAAGTTATCTGTATAATTACAAAAAAGTTTTCCTCTGTTATTCTATTTCAAGTATGCCACTAATTTAGTATGAATCTTCCTTTTTTTGGAGGGGGTGGATAAATTATTTTAATCATATCTATTATGTTTGTGTTTTATTCCTTTATTTATTGCATAATGTGTGCATGATTAAAATAAGTAATGTAATAATTGTAATTCATACGTATTGGCATTAAAAAAAGTTTTTTCACGTTTCTAACATGTTTTAACATTCACGTGCTGCTTGTCCTCAACATGATCCTTTTCCATATTTTGGTCCCTCACTCTGAAAAGGTTGTGCATCCCTGCTCTAGAGCATACCTTCAGACAACGAATTCTGAAATTTTTGTTTGATTGGTTGAGCGTATAGGCCGCTAGGATTTCACATATAGAAGAAGTTTTTTTGTCGGCCCTGTATACACCCCACACATGCATGCATGCACACACACGCACACACACAGTCATATGTATACATTTATTAGTAGGAATTTAATTGTAAAAATAATCATCGTCAAAAAAGTATTTCATGTTTAACAAGTGAGTATTATATAAGCGTTCTTCATCTCTGTTTTATATTATATGTTTGTTTGTTCTGGGTTAAATGATCTCTTATATGAAGCACCAGCATTCACATACAGAAACTTGCATACATACGCACCTTCACCTTTAGCGCTAGTTGCCTTCGGTGATCAGCTAGTTCGATAAGATTAATGCTGGATAAAATGTTAAATTATAAATTGTTGCAAGAGGGCGAGAAGCTCAAAAACACGCCAAAGATGGCGACGTTTGGCGAGGAGCCTCGCACCAGCTTGATTGATTTGGCGAAAGGAATAGTCTAGTAGCAGCTGGATTGCGCACGTTGTTTTGAGAAGTTTCACGAGTTTCGGGGCACGCGCTTCCTCGGCTATATAAGGGACGAGTTGCCGGAGTCAGTTAGTTAGTTTTTTTCCCTCTCGGAAGAGAAGCGTCTCTCTGGACTAGAGGATTAGTGAGCTGCGTTTACGTTTGATGTTAACGTTGTATTATTGAGCTCGCTGCGATTTACTGTTGCTGTGCTATACGATATCTGCTTTGCAGTCTGTTTTTATTGTGCGTAAGACTTGCATTTAAGCTTAAGTGACTATTGACTGCTGGATTGTATTTATTTGAAATTTTTACTCTATCAATTATATTGTAAATAACTGTAAATAGCTGTAAATAAATGTGTTTGTGCTGTCCTCAAGTAAAGTCCATTCAAACCGAACCCGCTACGATAAAAACTTAACAATTGGTGTCAAAAGTGGGATTAAATAGTGAAGGCTATAGCGATTGAGGAAGCTGATAAAACTAAATTCGAACAGTTTTTTGCTTTCATTAAGGAAATGAAAGAAGGGCAGGAGAAGATGGAGAAGATAGAACAAGTGCAAGAGAAGATGGAGAAGAAGATAGAAAAAGGGATAGAGAAAGGACAAGAGAAGATTGAGAAGATAGAAAAATGCTTGTTGAAGCAATCAACACCAAAGTGGATGCTTTGGCAGAAAAAGTTCAAGAGAACAATACAAAGATTCGTAATATTCAGGAGAGTTGTGAGCAGAATGTTGAAAAACTCCATAGAGTGGTAGAGAAATTTGAAAAAGTGGGCGAAAGATTTAACGCATTTGAACAAGAAATAGAGAGGAAATTTGAGAAAAATGGAAGGTGTACAAGTAAAATCTGAAAACCAATCCTCGAATGTTCGAGAGCCTGAAATAGCTCAACCTGTGCCTGTTATTCGTAAATCAAGCATTAAACTGTCCACGTACGACGGAAAAACATCTTGGCAAGTCTACAAGACTCAATTCTCCATCGTCGCAGAAGCCAATGGTTGGAATCCAATCACGAATGCTCGTCAACTGGCTGCATCACTACGGGTGAAGCTGCTGATATTTTGAGAACTATTCCCGAAGATCAACATCTGGAATTTGAAGCTCTTTCAAACGCTCTGGGATTGCGCTTCGGAGAAAAATGCCTCAAGGACTATAGCCGTCTTCAGTTAAAGTCTCGGCAACAGCGATCGAATGAAAGTCTGCAAGAGCTTGCAGCAGATGTAGAGAGGCTCTCGCATCTTGCTTTCTCCGACTGTCCTGACGAGGTACAAGAAACACTAGCCCCGCAATATTTCTTTGAAGGTGTGAGGGATCCAGAAATACAGAAGTCTCTGCGAATGGCTGAATTGAAGGATTTGAAAGCAGCTTTGGTTTATTCAATGAAATTTGAAGCAGCTCAGCAAGCTTCACGGAGGGATTGCCATTCAGTAAGAGGTGCTACGGTCCAAGATGCATCGGATCCTTCGCTGCAAAATTTAACGGAAATGATGAAAACAATATGCCAGTTTATCCGGAAAGGAGATGAAAGGCCCAACAAACATGGCCAGAGAACTGTGAAAGGTTGGAAATGCGGCGACGAGCGCCATGTTCAAAGGAATTGTTCAGTCCGCTTATATAAACGGTCTAAAGACTCTTCTCAAAGCAACCAAGAAAACTAGAATTTGGTGGTCTCGTGGGGCAGAGGTTCCCAGATGAAGAAAAGCCCCATTTTGTAGTTTTACAGACATCTTCTAGAGGCGGCGCAGAAAATGGTTTATTTGTTGAAGTCAACGGAACTCCCTGCCGAATGATCGTTGAAGCAGCGTAGAGATGTTGCAGAACAACTCGGGAGGAATATTCTCTGGACACCATCCTGCGTCTCCCTCCAAACGGTCAATGGTGACACAATCCCAGTTATAGGGAAAATGAATACTGAAATTAGATTTGGGAATGCTACTTATGACCATGTCGTCTACGTAGCGGAAATTACAGATAATTTTATACTTGGACTGGACTTTCCGAAGAAATATGATTTTGTAATTGACTTTAAAAATAACTCCCTGCACTCCACATCAGAAGTCGTGACTCTTTTCCATTTAGATTCTGGAGGAATAAATACCTGCTATCAGATTGTTGCTTCAACAGACTTTGTTATCCCAGCTAGAAGAGAAATAATTTTAGAGGGATCTACTGGCGAAGCGGAGATTTTCCGGTTTGGTTTTGTTGAATTTTCCAGTGACGGGAGTCTTCCAAGTGGAACGATGGTGGCCTCCAGTCTTGTAGATCTCTCGAAAAAGAATGTACCTGTTAGGTTTATCAATGTTAGTAATAAATCAAAATTAATTAAAAAGGGTGAAGTTCTAGCTAAATGCTCTCCTGTTACTTGTATCGAGAAGAATTCCCACTTAACATCAAAGGAGTCTTCCGACTGTTTGAACCTGGAATGACTTAAAGACACTGAATTGAAGGAGGAGCAAAGAGTTGCTGCAGGAAGAGTTATTGATGAATTTAAAGACTTGTTCTCCCAAACATCTGATGATGTTGGCAGAACAAAGTTAACGCAACACCGAATCAATACTGGAAATCATCCTCCTATAAGACAGAACGCCAGAAGATTGCCATTTGCCAAAGTAGAAGAGGTGAAAGATTTATTAAATGACATGCAAGAAAAAGACGTCATTGAGCCTTCGTCTAGTCCTTTGGCCTCTTCCATCGTTGTGGTCCGAAAGAAAGATGGTTCTACAAGGTTTTGTGTAGATTACCGGTGAATGAATGACATCACGAAGGAAGATTCGTACCCTCTTCCCCGAATCGATGATACTCTAGATATACTCTCCGGGAACGAGTGGTTCTCTACTCTCGATCTGAAGAATAGATACTGGAAAGTGGAGATCCATCCTGACGATCGTGAGAAAACAGCGTTCACAACTGGAGGACATGGACTGTGACAATTTAAGGTCATGCCTTTTGGCCTTTGTAATGTGCCAACAACTTTTGAACACCTAATGGAGACAGTTTTATAAGGACTTGCTCCAGAAGCTTACCTCTTTTATCTTGAGAACATCATCATAGATGGATGGAATTTTCAAGAGCATCTATGTAATTTAAGAAAGGTTCTAGGTAAATTGATAGATGCCAACTTGAAGTTGAATCCATCTAAATGTCGTTTGTTCCGTCATGAGGTAAGCTACCTGGGACACATAATTTCTGCAACAGGTGTTCAAACAGACCCGGAAAAGTGTCAGCAGTTAGAGACTGGTGCCTCCCTGAAAATGTGCATGAACTTAGAAGCTTTTGGGCCTCTGCATATATTACAGGAGATTTGTTAAAGGGTTCTCCTTAATCGCTAAACCACTACACAGGCTAACCGAAAACAAACAAAATTTCTTGTGGTCGGATGAATGCGAAAATGCATTTAACGACTTGAAAGAAGCCTTGACATCGGCTCCCATCCTATCCTATCCTGATCCTGAAAAACAGTTCATCCTAGATACAGACGCAAATAATGAGAGCGTTGGAGCAGTATTATCTCAGGAAATCGACGGCAACGAACGTGTCATCGCATATTGGAGCAAGTGTCTTTCGAGACCAGAACGGAATTATTGTGTCACCAGGAAAGAATAGTTCGCTATAGTGAAGGCCGTGAAGAATTTCCATAGTTACCTTTATGGAAGAAAATTTCTGCTCCGAACGCATCTCTGACTTGGCTTTTAAATTTCAAGAATCCGGAGGGTCAGATAGCCAGATGGATACAGAAACTTCAAGAATACGACTTTGAAATTAAACATCGAAAAAGTCGTTGCATGGGAATGCAGATGCTTTATCACGAAAGCCCTGTTCCGATTGTTGTCGCTACTGCTCTTCTGCTGAAAAGAAATATGGGATTGTTACACAAACTGTACGAAAAATCACAGTAGTCCTCAGTCTGATCCCTGGAGTGCTGAAGAGGTTCGCCAGGAACAAATAAATGATCCTGATATTAAACCGATTATGGAATTTATGGAATCAAACTATTCAAGGCCTGAATGGCAGGACATTTCAAGCCTCAGTACTGGAACTAAACGTTATTGGGCTCTCTGGAATTCACTTGAAATTAGAAATGGCATTTTGTATAGAAAATGAGAATCCGAAGATGGGAAGTCAGTTAAGTGGCAATTTGTACTTCCCCTATCAGGGATAAATCAAGTTCTGAAGGAGTTCTGCAGGTGGCCACTTCGGAGTCATGAATACAATTCTTAAAGTCCAAAAGCGTTTCTATTGGAACAACTTGAAAGATGATGTTCAAGAATGGTGCAGAACATGTGATGATGTAACGCCCGTAAAGACCAAAAACACGTAGTCGTTGTAAGTTACAGCGGTATAATGTAGGTGAACATTTGAGAGAATCGCTTTTGATATCTTGGGACCTCTTCCACGGACGGACAAGGGAAATAGAAACATTCTGGTCATTATGGATTATTTCACAAAGTGGCCAGAAGCTTATCCAATTCCTGATCAAGAGGCGACTACTGTAACAGAAGTTTTACTTCATAACTGGATTTCCAGATTCGGAACACCTCTTCAGCTTCACTCTGATTTTCGAAAGAATTTTACTTCTGCTGTATGTCAAGGACTTTTCAAACTCCTCTGAATCGACAAAACTCAGACAACACCTTTTCATCCCCAATCAGACGGCATGGTAGAGTGGTTCAATCGTACGATTCTAAATAACTTCTCTCTCTTCGTTTCGAAAAACCCAACAAGATTGGGATCAGAAACTACCCTTGTTCCTGCTTGCTTATCGCTGCGCGGCTCACGAAACGACTGGCTTCACACCATCCAAGATGCTCTTTGGACGGGAACTCCGACTGCCCTGTGATATTCTGTTCGGGTTCACACTGGAATGACTTCTTTTCCTGTGGTTCCAAGCCCGTTTAGATGACGTACACAGGTTTACCCGAGATCGGATCAACATAGCGACGGAGAAGATGAAGACCAGGTACGACACAAAAGCTACTGGACATAAATTCAAGGAAGGTGACAAGGCAGGGTTCTGGAACCCGATTCGACGAAAGAGACTCTCTCCGAAACTGCAGTCTTCTTGGGAAGGCCCTTATACAGTCCTGAAAAGGCTGAATGATGTCGTGGTTCTAATATGTGACTTCCATATTGCATTATGACCGGCTAGCCCCTTATTATGGTAACTCGTCAAATATTTAGTTGAAACCATGGTATCTTCATTTATGTAAATATGACCTGTATGTTTGTGTGTGTTATTTATGTTAATTGTTTTTCAATGTTCATTATATGTAACTGAATGACTATGTTATTGTAACCATTGAGTGTCTTCTGCTCGGGGTCTGTACTGCCAAGGACGTGCAGTCCTTAAGGAGGGGGCAACGTTACAAGCGGGCGAGTGGCTCGAAAACTCGCCAAAGATGGCGACGTTTTGCGAGGAGCCTCGCGCCAGCTTGATTGATTTGGCGAAAGGAATAGTCTAGTAGCAGCTGGATTGCGCACGTTGTTTTGAGAAGTTTCACGAGTTTCGGGGCACGCGCTTCCTCGGCTATATAAGGGATGAGTTGCCGGAGTCAGTTAGTTAGTTTTTTTCCCTCTCGGAAGAGAAGCGTCTCGCTGGACTAGAGGATTAGTGAGCTGCGTTTACGTTTGATGTTAACGTTGTATTATTGAGCTCGCTGCGATTTACTGTTGCTGTGCTATACGATATCTGCTTTGCAGTCTGTTTTTATTGTGCGTAAGACTTGCATTTAACCTTAAGTGACTATTGACTGCTGGACTGTATTTATTTGAAATTTTTACTCTATCAATTATCCTGTAAACAACTGTAAATAGCTGTAAATAAATGTGTTTGTGCTGTCCTCAAGTCCATTCAATCCGAACTCTTTACACTAAAAATTTAACAATATGATATGCAAATTAATCCTATAACAGATTCTCTTGTAAGTTATTTTTAAACTTCAAATTTTGATAATGAATTGCTCATACTTCTATAAAAACCTAACAATATTCTGACTATTGCATTAGGTTTTTCTACAGTTTTATGTCAGTCCCTGTAAAATTTGAAATTGAATTTGAAGCAAAAGTGATAAAACTTCAAAAAATACAAAAATTGTACTGTTATTGTTAAAAATTGTACTGATTGTACTACAAAAATTCTGTAGTTATTGTTAAAAATTGTACTGAAATCAAGTACAATTTTTAACAATAACTACAGAAAACCGAATCCTTCATCATTAAAAATTTAAGCCAACATAATATTTTTTTATATAACTTATGCAATATCAAAAGGACTGATTCATTAAAGACAATCAGTGCTCGGTTTTACTTTTGAAAACATTTTAATGTGATAAGTATTAATTTATTTTACTTTAATACAAAAATGTACTTCCGAAAAAATTATGAAGACTAAATTTTACGGTCCCTTTTCATCTTGTAAGTCGTATTTAATTAAAATAATCAGATCACATTACAAAGTTTAGAATATCAATATTTTAAGACATTCTATAATTTTATTATCTTAGGCCAATTAGACATAGAACCACGAGCGTTGATTGTCACTTTTTAGAGAATAACGATATTCAAACGTTCGTAACTCAATCGGATTGGTTGCTTGTTTTTTTAAAAATATTAGAGATAAGAATATTTTATTAAATACTAGTAGTACCCAGAAGGCTGTAAAGAAGTTGTAAAACTTATCTCCCTTTCTAAGAGACAAATGTTTAACCATTATTACATCTGTGGGATGATTCTTTTCCTTGTGACCTTCTTCCTTTGTGATTGCCCCAAACGGGGGATTTTTCTCCTTAATGGGACCATCTGGACTTGAATCGAGTACAGATGATAAGCCATACATGCGTTTCCCTCTAAAGAAAGAAATCGTGTCAAAACCTCCAGATGTAAATCTTTCCTTATTGTGGAGGGTCAGCTACGAAGGTGGATTATTAGCAAATATTCCCATGGTCAACTGGGGCTATTTCTGAGAAATTATTGGATGATCGGTATCTCCAGAGCGCCAATGTAGAAATAAGAGGTGGAGTTTGACCGAGGATAAAATGGAAGGTTTTGAAAGGAGGATGAGGAGCTGGAGAATTGGCGAGATACCTCGTGATCTCGAGGTCTACAGGAGGTTTTTCTTTGGAGAGAAGCTTTGAGCTTTTGATTAAACATATATCCGAAAGATATCGATAGATCCCTTGAGCTACCACGGCAGTAGCTAGATACGCTAGCAGCCTGTTAGTTTTCCTTGTGTTAGTAGCGAAACTGTTAGCCTAGATGTAAATATTTCCCAGCATACTAACCTAGATAGAGACGAGTTGTTTTTTATTGTATATAAGCTGTAAATAAAACATTTGTGTTAAAACGCTCTTCGTTTATTTGATCGAACAGGATCAAGTTATTACAAATAGCTTGCAAAATAATTTTTTATGACTAGCATTAAGATATATTTAGTCTGTTACAAAGGTAAAAATAGGATATGTCAGTAGACGAAACTCGGGCAAACATTTCAAAGTTGAATTTACTTCTTTTCGGTATAATGAGATTTGAATCACTGTTTAAATTCAGCGTAACAAAAAAGTGACGCAAACAAAGAAATGTATCGCATATACATACCACAGCTCTTTCTATTTAAACATGCACAGTTTGGGCTTTCAGCGCATGTGCGGATAAGTTAAAATCTCAAATATAAAATTCTCCTTTTTAATTTGATATCATTTTAATGTACTAAAGCCTTCCCCAATAAATGCTCTACAAAATGGTATAAATATCTCCAATATCTATTTACTATTTTTCGAATTTTAGTGGTTCGAAGGATTTCATTTTCTGTGGCTTTCAGGAGACTTCATTTTGTGTATAGATTAATATTAGGACAAAGATCTGTACAAAAATGAAAAATTCCTAATTAATCAAAACGTATTTTTATTAAAACTACATAAAACGTAATTATTTACTTCAATAGGACTCTGTTTCATGAGATTCATATGCCTATTAAGGTGTTAGAAATTAGGTGTTGGACCCTAATTAGAGCACATATATTGCCCCCCGTTGTTTCGTCAGTACAATTACTTGCCATCGATTGAACAGCGTTTTTCAGCCTTTCTACGCATGAGCTGCCTTCTTGTCGTCTTATTTCTGGTCATGTGTAAATTCGGTATAAGAATGAACTTAATCGCTTTGTTAACATAATGGCAACAAGTTGATAATAAATATTAAATTTTTTTCCTTGCACGGTTGTTTTCGTGCAGATTATATTTCATTTTTATTTTGTGCGGAATATATTATTAGAAAATATGGTAAAAAATTAATTTATTAAAAACAGAAATTTAATTTATATGTTAAAATATTGCTAACACTGAAAAGACAATTTTTTAAACTTTTAAGTTTGTCACAGAGAAGGAGATGATCTTTGATATTTTTCTCTGAGGTTCATGCAATATTTAAAATAAAATTTTGTGCAGCGGCAATTTAAGAGGTTATCACGGGAAAACAAAAAAAATCAATTTAATTTTTTAATTAAAGTTATAATTACAAAGTTTAAAAAATCGCTCTGAGATGTACATTCCTGACCTCCAAATTTGCATGTTCCAAATCTGGAAGCGTAGAACAAACTGTTTGGTCTCTAGAGTGCCAATACTCACATTGATCTTCATTATAAGTATAGATAGGTAAAAATGGAGGTGTCCCAATCAATGAGACTGCGTTAAAAATGCAAAAATAAGGATGAAAATTGCATATTTCATAGCACACTTGTGAGGTCATCGAGACTTCGTTTGTTCCCAAACCCCGCCGTGACGTGCATTTTGCAACAAATGAGCTGCATTGAGAATATTATTGCGATATATTTTCCCATAATATAATATATGAAGTTAAAGAATTAAAAATGAAAGGCTTATTTACTTCAGATATAAATGCTGAACAGGAAAATGACATAACTTGAAGGCAACAGTTGTATTGACGAATGCAGCCGCAAAGTTAGCTGACTTTTTACATATCTACTTGATCTGTCACTGCTTGCTTTTTAAAATTTTCAAAGAAACTGCATTCGGGATGGACGGCTCGTGAAAGCGTCAGATTAGTTTCTCTTTAGGGAAGGGAGCTGCTTTTTTTATTAAAAACTAATTCCCAGTTAATGCACACATATTCGATAAAAAACAAATTTTATTAATAATTTATTTCAGTTCCATTCTTGTTTGAATAGTGATTATTTTTGATGAACCATTATTACAGTTTGGCAAACGAAATTTTTTTTCAATCAGCAATGTACATGGTGAAAGTTTTAATGAATCTGCAACTTTCAGATTTTCCTGGGGCTGAAAAAGACATATTCATTTCCTTTCATGCGAAGTGCAGAGAAAGTATTATAATTGTCCCAAATCTGAACTAGAGATTCTGACGAATCTTTAAACTTCAAACATTTCTGATCTGTAAAAATACATTTAAAAAAATCTGTCTCTGTCTCTAACAAAAACAATTAAAAAACACTTTGAAGTTGACTGATATAATTTGAACTATAGTTTTTAATCCAAAATTTGTAGATTTTTTTGCATCATATTTTGAGCAAATTTCATTCGGTGGAAGTTTTTTTAATAAAATCTTCGATAAGCAAATTCGATAACCACCAAATGAAGATAGCTTTATTGATAAATCTCGATGCACTGATTCAACATATACAAAGTAGAAACCTATCACACTCAAACCCAAAAAGAGGTGGATCGTCAGTCACATTTTGAGAAGCCTATAAACGTGACAATTCAGAAACATGATGACTTAACTATATCAAATTTACTATGTGATTGTGATTTCAGTTGCGTCTCTGTATTCAATTTTTGTTTCCATTGGTTGGAAAGTACAAGTCTAAAATGCATCGGTCTACCTCTGGCGTAATTTCGCGTCATCAAAACCGGAGTGGGAAATGGTCCATATTCCTGAAGGAAGGGGCGATTATTTATTCAGCTGATTTGACCTCATCACGCAAAACGGTCTCATGTGTCAACCCACAAGGACAGTGCTAATGAGGTGGTTGATGTTCCGCCTCATTAGTGTGCATCGATCGCTTCTTGCCACGGTGCATCTCGACTTTTCGTAAACAAGCTTTTAATTATGATTAGAAGATGCATTTAATCTTGATACTCAGGATCGTGTTTTTATTATCGTGTATCGTCAGTTGCTGAAATTGTATTTTGTAACATTTCATGCTCTAAAAGGGATTTATTTCTGGCTTATTACAAACGTAGAAGAAAATACAAGAAATTCAAGGACAGAAGAAAAAAATATATAAAACGTTATTGATGTACAAAATCGTTAGGGATCTTCCAGAAATTTTCTCGCGTATCATTTATTAAAATTGAACCCCTATTTTAGACAAATGTTTTCCCAACCGATTGAACCAAAAGCTTGACTCGTTAAATAATATACTAAATTTGATATGTTGAAGTTATTGCGCTTTTGAGTAAATGCGTTTACATGATTTTGAAAGTGCAGACCGACAAGCATTCAACCTTTTGTTGAATTTGACTCAAAATTTCACAAACGTGTACAATATAGATGTTAAAGCAATGCCTCGAATTTTAGTCATCTAGCATTCCCCGTTTTATTATTGTATTAATATTTGAACAACCTGACAGACTGAATTTCTCTGAATATATTTTTCTTAAAATTATACATTGAAACCTTCAAAGTAAAAGACCATATACCAAATAACATCCGTTTAACTCAAATCGTTTTTTTATTTATGTTTGTCACAGACAGATAGCCAAACAGAATTACATACGCCCAAAATATGTTTTTCGAACTCAGGAAGTCTAAAGCATGGTAATCAAATCGCCAAAATCTCTAGATCAAATTTCTTAACAATTATAACATGTTCTCTGCACATACACAATGCTCTATACTATTTTAGTAAATGAAAAAATTGGAAAGGAAAGCACTCTCGCGTATATTAGATGTATCATTAATGAAGCATATCACCTTTCATTAACCACTTTCAATAATGAAATGCGGTAAAATCTTTATAAGCCAGATAACATCCCTCGAACTGAAGAGAACTTTTGAACTGACGGACATCTTACTCGGCTGCAAACCCTCAGATTGCGAGTTTGGACCTAGGGCAATCCGCTTCTGCCGTAGAAGTAAAATTTTAATTTGTATTAGTCGAAACTGCTATGACAAGTATAATCTTTTTTTAATGTCTGCAAGAAGAAAAAAAACATTTCATTGACTAATTTATTAGTTCTAAAGTCTAAAAAAGCATTATTAATCACTAATAGATTTTAAACAAAGAACTATTTAAATAAGTTCATTTTTTGCAAAGTGAAAATTTGATAACATTTGATATAGCAGAGTTGACCTATTAATTATTTAATTTACAAAATTCAAAGAAATTATCAACAGCAATTCAACAGAATCTATTTCCATCCTTCAAAGTATATCTCTACCAAATTAGTAGCTCTAAATAAATAAATTTATCTTATTCAGAACCAAAGTACAAATAGACACACGTAGAATTTGTTTCGTGATTAGTAAGATACATATTGTTCTACGGAAAAAGAATTCGTCCTTAAACAATTATGCAAACAATGTCATGCTTTTTTTATGAAATTAAGTAAGAAAAAACTTAATAGATCTTCGATTGTAAATTTAAAATTATCCTATGAGGACATTATTATTTTTAATTAATTATTTATCTTAATTAATTTAAGTCATTAACCTATTTAAACCTGTTTGAAACAACCATGAGACTTCTCTATCTGTCTTTATCTCTTTCTCTGTATATATATATATATATACAGAGATATATATATATATATATATATATATATGTATGTATGTATGTATGTATGTATGTATGTATGTAAGAAATCTATCGAAATCTTATCGTTTTTAGTAACTTCGGAATTATGAATTTTACGAGAAAAATTTAAATATCTTTTTAAAATTCAAAATTTTACTATTTCAATGATATCAATTCTATTTTTTCAGAATATTTCTCTCAATTGTTATTAAAAATTTTAAAATATAAAACATTATATTAATATTAAATTTGAATTATTTTGTAACAACTTTTTTTCCCATCTTTTTATTTGCTTCAAAATGGCAGTTCATTAGATATACATTTCAATTGTTTTAAAGTTTTCAATTGTTGTTTTTTCATTAGAAATGTCATTATAAAGAATTTTGTTTATTAGAAACTTCGGAGCTTGCGACTGATTTTGGCAATGCCTAAAAGCAGCAGTAAGGCAGTTGCAGAAACGTTGGCAAATGATTACAAGCAAATGAAACAGATACATTCCGAAAACAATCGCTTCGAAAATTATTCGAAAAAAATGTTCAAGGAATGAAAAAATTTATCTTTTTAACGATACTAATTTCAGCATAACTAAATTTTAACATAATAGTTGCTTAAAAGCTTGCTTCATCCGACACATACATTCAAACTTTTTTTCAAAACCGCTGGAAAAAGTTTCCTGAACAATGAAAATTGTAAACTATTTTTAGATGTTAATTACATTACTCGGAATATTTATGATGACTAATATCGTCCTGTCATTATTACAATTCTTTTGAGGCAAGATTTTTTTCTTCATTTTTATTAAATATCATTGTTTTGAATTTACTTCATCCTCAACAACGTTAAAAATCGCGTCGAAGTTCATACATCAGCATCCATTCTTTATTACAAAATGCGTGCTTTTGATTGCAAAACAATTGAACACTGAAAGGCCTTGGAATGAAATGACGAAATCTAAGTTCATTGTTAAAGATAAAATGGGATTATTATTTATTTATTTATTTAAATTTAGCAATGAAATCAACAAGACAGAATTGTTCCGACTTAGTCATTAGTAGTTAATTATGGTTATACTGAACGGTTGAAGATGAAAAAATAAAGTCCAACATTAAGGTGGATGAAGTCAATTTGAAACCCTATTATTTCAAGATATTCAAGATGTCTATCTGGATGGCTGTTAAGAAGTTGATATTTTGATTAGAAGATATGATAACCTGCTTATAATAGATGAACTGTGGTCATAACGGCGGAAATAGTGACAATAGAATTCAGAAATGTTTGTAAAAGTCTCATTCATTCTTTTAATATAAAAAGATAGAGGCATCTGATTACAAGTAAAAGAAGTAATATGCATTTTCATAAATTCGGTGGGATATTTTTTTTATTTCAAAAACAGAATCTCGTGATATGAAAACTCGATAACAAATGTTTTAGATCACGTTTAGCTCAAATATGTCCTTTATTTTATACAAAAAGTGTCTGAGAAGACTTCTGTAGATTTCTTAATCAGGTTTATAAATAGAAATATGCTATCTACATAAATAAAGCATAAGTTTTATTTATAGAGATAGCATCTTTCTTTTCTGAAATACTATTGGTGAAGTCGATCATAGAAAAATCACGCAGTGCATGCTGATTGAGCTGCAATGAAAATGATAATTATTTTATTATTAGAAAATATTTTTGAACGTTTAATTAATCTTGCTTTGATGAGTTGTGCGTGCGTGCGAGCGATTATGTTGTTGGTGCTCAACAGAATAGATCTTTTGACATGGAGTAACAAAATTTGTAGAGAACATGCCCTAAAAAAAGAATAATTTCAAAATAATTTATTCAAATTTTAATTAATAAATAATTATGAGAACCTTTATCATTTTTTTTATTTTGTTTCTTTCGAATTTATTTTTATATCATTTTAATTTCAAAATATCTTTTTATTGATACAATTGTCACACATTCTCCTCTTATTTTAACAGTCTCTAAAAATATTTTGAAATATTGTTACGATTTTTAGAGTAGCGGGTTTCGTATTGAATGGATTTTACTTGAGAACAGCACAAACAAATTTATTTACAGCTATTTACAGGATGACTTGATAAAGTAAAACTTCAGATAAACACAATCCAGAAGTCAACAGTCACTTACAGCGTAAATGCAAGTCTTATTCACAATAAAAATAGACTGCAAAACAGCCATCGTATAGCACAGTAAACAGTATGCCACATCGATCTCAATAATACATTGTTAACAGCAAACGCACACACAGCTCACAAATCCGCTAGTCTAGCGAGATGCTTCTCTTCCGAGAGAGGGAAAAACTGCCGAATGTGGTAGACCGTCCCTTATATAGCCGGGCGAAAGAGCCGCGAAGTTTCGGAAATCACCAAGAGAGATCCAGTGGCTGTCAGTCTATTCCTTTCCCCAAACCAACCCGGCTGGCGCCAAGTTCTTTGCCGCCGTCGCCAATCGCTCTCCCTTCCGCGTTTCAGCGGCGTTCGCCCGCTTGTAACAATATGAATTACAATTATGCTTTCCTTGCCAAACTTGTTTCCCTATTTTGTTTTCTTTTATAATTATCAAATCATTTCTTGATTCTTTGGTGTCTATTACTTTTCCTGGGTTACCAAAATTAAAGATTGCTATTGAAGGATACAATTAAGTAATTCTATAAATATATAGGGACATATTTGTAAACAAATGGGATGCTAAAATATGAATGAAAAGAAAAGCTTTACATCTCCAGTACATTCTAAGGAAGATTCAGTTAAACTTTTTATGGATGAAGATAATACAGGTTTTAAGCCAAAAACAAATAAGAAAAAGTTCGAAAAAATCAAATTTTAATTTATCCGCATCTTTATTTTTACTTAGAGCTGAGTTAATGCCGAGTCCACATATTTTAAAACGCACAATTTTCAGAGATACTTAAAAGTGATATAACCATTCACCACCATTATCATTTCCTTTCCTGTCAAATTATCGTTCGTAAATGTGATTGATTATATGAATGAAAGGGTCAATCGATGAGCAAGATAAGGACATTCGAATCTTATAAATGTTCTATTTCATTGTTTTCCAACTGATATAGCATTGTGAAACTATAGGTATCAAACAATTCAAATTTCCTGATAAAACTTAACAACTAATACTTTTTAAAAAATAAAGAAAGATTTTTTTAACCAACATAGTTGTAATTACTATAATTCCGTTGAAGATTATTTTGAGATCATTTTATACTGAATTAGAGAGAATTCAGAGAGTAAATGCACGCATTATAAATCAGTTGAAACAAATAATATACCACATTAAAAATTTCATTCATGGACAGAAAATCTCACATAAAATTTAATTTCTGCTTTGCTTCATGTTTACATATAGCTAGATGTATATTCAATCTTTAAAAACTAACAAGCAAATTCATGAAAGTTACTTGTTAATTTTTGTATGAATGCCAGGGTGTAGATCGAGACAAGTGTATTTGAAATGTCTGTCTGAATCTTAATCAAGGTATAGTTTTCTCAATCTATACCTTGGCAAGCAATACGTCTGATGACGTATTTCAGAAATAGGCGAGTCGTTTTTGTACTCACACGCACACACTTGCGTGTTATAGAAATTGCAAAAAATGATTTCGGCAACTTAAAAAATGATAATTGCAATACACATTTCAAAAAGCATAATAAAAAACAAAACAAAAAATCAAGATGAAAATTTGGAAATATTACGTATTGAAACCATAAAAAATGAAAAAAGCATTCAACAGTCGGTACATTCGAGAGAATGACTGACCGAGAAACATTCAGAATATGATGCAAGATATGACAAGATTGTTTTCCAACACCACCACGTGCACCCACATGATGCCATCTCAATGATAGCGGCTTTCAATAAGTCTCTTCACTAGGATGTCGCTCTTTCAGACTATCATCAGTTCCCCGCCATTCAAAGGAGTCATTCTGAAATTCGATTTTCTTCATAACTGTCTGGACGACCGTATTTCATTGTTGAAACAGACATTTTCTTTATTCATGGATTTTTTTTTTTTTTTTTTTTTGCTGCTGAAAAGATGAAAAATTGCTGTAGTTTTTCTGTAGAAAAAATTTTTTGAAAAAATCGGTCTTTAATTCTTAAATAAATGTTTCTTTTTTAACTTTAAAAAAATGGAGTCATATTTATACACTTATTAGAAAGTGATCATTAATAAGTATAAAAATCACAAAATGTGAAAAATTTCATAAGCAATTTATTTATTTTTATATATAAACTATGAATCATTCAAAATTTCGTTAAAGCTCGAAGTACACTCAAAGTTTTAAAAGTGTTAGCATTTCCATTCATCAAAATCCGTGCTGATAAAGAGTGTCATCGTTTAATTTATCAAACAGAATGTAACTTTTAAAGAAAAATAAACTCTTTGCAATTCGCAGTTGTTAGTATTAAAAGGCTATTGAATCGCAAATTCTCGATCACAAATGGAAAAGGCAAAGTTTAAAAAACAAGTACTGAAAAAGGAAAAGAAAAATCTGATTTTTTTTGCTAGGAAACGAATTAATAAACTTTTATTTATAGAAATCTGTCGTTTATTAAGTCACTTTTATAAAGCAGGTTCCTGCTATAGATAAATATCACTCTAAGGCATTTTTGCATCGACTTCCTTTTTTCTGTCATGTCCAGATTATTCCCGCTGTTCAACTCGGAAGATAATTGGAAATTCACCGTAGCATTAATTCAGAAAGTTATTTATTTGTAGATATACTAAAAGAAAAGATTTGGAAATACAAAAGCCAATGAATAATTGAATGTAAGTTACGCTATTTCACTTCTGACCCACACATCCTTCTGATATTCAAAATTGACATTTTATGAACTCCAGTGATCTGCCATACATGCAGCTTTTTTTCAATATACGAAGTGTTTTAAGCGCGATATATTAAATGCGGTTTTCATCATTTTCTTGTCTCAAGTTCAAGAGCTTGACGTTGATATAAATGCGTTATTTCCCGATTGTTTTATTAGACCGTTTAATTTTAATGAGAAATTAATAAGCTAACCTATGAGTACTCTTTTGATCCTGCGAAATAAATAGATATAACTACTCCATAAAATGGCGAACAGCAACCTTAACTTTAACAGACAAATAATTTTTTATTGGAGCAACAAATGAAAGTTCATAATGAGGGTCGATCATTATCAAACCGGCCTTTTGATCTGTTACAGAGTTGCGGACATATCTGTGATTCGTCGGCGTCAAACTTTCTATCTTGAATGTGGGGTTATTGTAGAATTTTGAGACAGAAATGTGCGTGATCTGACGACAATTTCAGATTATGTGGACCCTCAGAAATGGTTTGCATGTAGATTCAAAATTGATTTTAGTTAAACTTAACTAATTTTGTAAATCAAATATTTGTGTTTAACATTGAATATTGCAACAAAAAAAACTGAAATGATTTTTTATTGAGAAGGAGTCGAGAAATCCCTCATTAGTGTACATAATGATTCGCTTTATTTAATAGTCAACAATGAAGAAAAAGAATCGGCAATCGAATAAGTTTCCCAAGAAAGATTATAATGTAATTCTTTTTATAGATATTCCCATTAAATGACAACTCTATCCAAGTATTATGTTTTAGTAACTGAAACGTACTATTGATTCGACAGAAATCCAATGAATGGGCCCCTACATCTACCGATCGAAGCTGCTTTCGAGACGTAATGACTGCCGCGTGCTGATATAAGAACCTGATAACCAATTCTAAAGTCTTTTGCAAGATCTACTAAATTTTTGACAGTAAAATGATCGGATTAAAGCAAGTATTTAGATATTCTCTTAAAGTAACGCCATGAATGACATTTATTTATTTTTATGTCGTTTCCGCGATTAGAATTTGCTTCCAAAAGGAAGTAAGGATTTATTTTCAAAGTAATGAAGACGAAAAATGTGGGGAAATGCAGTTACACTAAACCGTACAAAAAGTTTCCTTGCTGATAAGTTATTTATTTCTGGTGTCTCTTCTAAAACACATGCGATGGTGACGCAGATCGGAATGGAACTCCGGGGGGCGCTCTGTCTCGAAGAATCTCATTCATAGTCCGCACAACTACTTTTGAAGAAAGTTATTTCTTAATAGAGCAACTTTCGTATGCGTTAAAATTTAATGCGCATTCAGAAATAGCTTTTCGATATTCATTTCCGACATTCATTGTCAAAATCTTCGAATTCCCTAACAGAAAGCACTTTTTTTTTTCTCGAGGACGGGTGAAGGCGGAAAAGAGTAGATGTGGAGGTAAAGTATTGTATCAATGAAAATTTTATTCAATTTTAATTAAAAAGACAATTTGTGGTCATGAAAGTTTTTTTCCACTATAAGAGATTTTGTTGAAAATATCTTCAACATTTATTTTACTTTATTTATTAATTATAAAAGATATTTTTCCAAATTAAATTCTATTAAAAATGGTCAAATAAGATTTGGACATGAAGCCCAAAAGACTACTGTGAGAGTGTGTCTATTTTTATTTTATATTTGAAACTTAATCTCTAATTAATGAATTGCGTTAATGGGTACACATAAAAATGTAATCAGTAACTTGAGGGGGG
>JAOUZG010017157.1:3498221-3510748 GCA_026289955.1 Argiope argentata | reverse complement strand
ATTGAGTACAGACATAAAAGGGTTGTTTTTAGCATAACATGCAGTCTTTATTTATTGGCCGCTACACTGCAATGGCATCTAAATACGGTTTCGGAAAATTTGAGCCGTACATCAGAAATTCTTAAGACAGCATTTTACGTTGATAACTGTGTAACTAGTTCTGATTCTGAATTAGAAATGCGTAAGTTTAGATTGGAGTCTCAAATAATTATGACTGCTGGCATTTTCAATTTACGAGGATGGAAGTCTAATTTGCGCTGTGTAGTGCCTGACGTAGATGCATCAACAAGTGAAAATGTATCAGTTTTAGGCCTTGTATGGCATACGAACACATATATGTTGTGCAAAACAGAAAAAACGGAAACTGTAGAAAAACCTATAACGAAAAGGTTAGTCTTGGCCATGGCTCATCAAGTTTTTGATCCGATAGGTTTTATGGTTCCTGTTATGTTAATTCCTAAGTTGATGCTACAAGAGAATTGGAACTTAAAGCTTAAATGGGATGATGCTTTACCTGATGATCTAATTAAAAAATTTAAATCTTGGTATAATCAGTGGTATTTAATAACCGAAATAAGAGTGCCAAGGTGGTTGAACCTTTTCCCTTCAGTCGAATCTGTAAGTGTACATGTGTTCTGTGATGCAAGCCCAAAGGCTTATACAGCAGACATTATTTTAAGAGTTAATCAGGGTAACGAAATATTAGTCAGTTTAGTACATGCCCGAAGTAGAGTTACACCTGTAAAAACTATCACTATACCACGTCTGGAACTTCTTGCTTGTTTGATAGGAGCTAGGTTAGTGTCCGTTGTGAGTGAAGATATTCAGCTTTTCAATGCTAACATTTATTGTTGGACAGATTCTACAGCCGCATTGTGTTGAATAAGACGAAATCAAAATTGGGGAACTTTTGTTCAAAATAGAGTAAGAGAAATTTGATCATTAACTTCTCCCACTGTTTGGCGTCATGTTCCAGGAACACTTAATGCTGCAGATCTAGTATATAAAGGATGTTCCGGGGAACAATTATTGCAAGGAAGATGGTGGGAGGGACCTTCATGATTACGTGAAAGTGAGGAGAGTTGGCCGAATTCCGAAGAGGATCCAGATAGGGTTTGATTGGCTCAGAACAGCGGAAAACAATTGTAATTACTTTAGCCAAAAGTAATGAAAATGTTAATTGGTTTTATAAATATTTTTCATCTATTTAGAAAATAGTACGTATGTTGGCATGGATATTAAGATTTTATAATAAGATAAGAAAAAATGCTTGTAATTCCTCTAAAACCTTATCGGAATCAGAGAAATCTGAAATAGTGCTTATGCTTTTGACTCAAAAAGAACCATTTAAGGGTGTAAATGATGATAAACTTAAGAAATTTAGACCAATAATTGATTGTAATGGTTTAATTAGAGCAAAGACTAATATTTCTAATCGGGATGATACTAATGACTTTAAGTTTTCTATTATTCTGCCTTCTGATCATACAGTAGTTAAGTTGATCATGCTGTTCAGCTTTCTCAAGATAATTCTGGAAGTTGCCCCTAGATGGAGCCACAGAAAACGAGGAACTGCATTAAAAATGTTTTATTCATTAATTACTTTAGTCTATTTTTAGTTTTAATTAATTCAATAATTCATTATGTATTTTGTTTCTTGTGAATCTTTATGTTTTAGTTAGTTACTTTTATTCTTTAAGTTGACTGCGTACTATTCATATTGTATATATAAGAGGATGTTGTATAGTGATGACGTGTCATTCGGGAATAAATTCAAGTTTTGTTTGGACTGAGGTAATACTTCTTATGTGTGGTTTCTGGTGGTTTTTTTTTTTTTTTGTCTTCCTATAAGTCTAGCATTCAAGGATATACAGTCCACTCTTTATAGCAGAATCTGTGAGGTCATTCTCCACATGCAATAGTCATTATCACGGCTCATACTGATCTCTTACATGCTGGTACATCTATGTTAATGTCTCATTTGAGAGAAAGATATTAGATCATTAAGGCTCGTAAAACTATTCGAAATTGTGTTAGAAAATGTGTGAAGTGTCATAGATTCAAAACCAAAAAATGCGACATGATTTCGGGCATTTTGTTCAAGGACAGAGTGCGTGATGCAGCTATACTTGAAATCGGTGATGTTGATCTTGTAGGACCTCTGTATCTGAAAAGTGGTTCAAAGCCTTATATCGTTCTTTATACCTGTGTAGTTTAAAGGACTATTCATTTAGATTAGATCACGTCCTTATCAACTGAAGTCTTTTTTCAATTTTTAAGGCATTTTATAGCTTGTCGTGGCAGACCTGCCACAATTTATTCAGACAACGGTACGAATTTCAAGTTAGCGGAGAAACTTTTGCATTCACTGGATTGGGACGGCATCCTTTTGAAAGTTTCAGAAGAAAGAATTCAGTGGAAGTTTAACCCTCCATCTGCTCCCTGGAAGGGTAGATGGTGGGAGCGTCTCGTGCAAATGACAAAAGAAATTCTGAGAAAAATTCTGGGTAGGGCTGCTCTCGGTTATGAAGAATTGCTTACAGTTCTATGTGATTATGAGAGAGTGATTAACTCAAGACCACTCACTTACGTGTCCGAAGACGAAGACTCCCTTAACACCCGAAATGTTTTTGAGAGATATACCAGAGTCTCGTGATCCCTATATTGATACTGTCGATAAAGAAAAATTGAGTAAAAGGGCAGGGTATCTGTAGAAAATAAGGGAATAACTCCGGTCAAGATTCTGAATTGAGTACCTTGGACAATTACGTCAACAATGCATTAAAAACTATGAAACTAAGCCAATCCAAGTAGGAGAGATTGTTCTTTTAGAGGACAATAATAAGAAGCGCATCCATTGGAATTTAGCTCGAGTACTAAAATTATTGCCAGGACGAGACGGTAATACAAGACTTGACTCTGTTAAAACGTAAAATTCTGAGTTTTTAAGACCTGAGCAGAGATTATACAGACTGGAAATAGAAAACCCAGTTGTGAAAGGAAATGATAATATCAAGCCATTAATCACTAGTGACGGTAAAGTCGTAAAACCACCTGAGAGTTTTGGAAAAGTCTTAATTTAAAATTAATATTTTGTGTTGGATATGCTTGCAATGTGTAATTTATATTTGTGCATATCTGTATTTTATGTGTATTGTATTTATCTTGTATCCATTTTAAGTATATATTTTTTGCAACTAAATTTTGAGTGTTTGTTTAGCATATCCACTCAAAAGGTGGGAGTTTGTTGCATATTCTTGGAAGCGTGTGAGTCATCACTCCTATTTAATACCTCCCTTGGGAGAATTATACTTCGGAAGTGAAAGACGTAAGAAGTTTTAGAGTCGTGTAATTGTATCAAAAAGTTGCTGTAATATTTATGTTTGTTATTTTTCCTTAAAAATATGTAAAAGCCCATAACAGCCTTTTTATTTCTGGCTCATCTGAGTGGTTTAAGCATTAAGTTTTAAGAAGATACCACAGTGCTTTAAGGAATGAGGCTCCACACAACCAGAAGTCAGCTGCATCTCACTTGCCAAGGAGAAAGGGCTGTATTTCTTGATGTGTCTGTGATTGTGGAAAGAATAAAGATAAGCAGAAGTTTTTTTTTATTATTATTATTGTAGCTAAATAACTTGTTCAAATAATTTGAAAGGCAGTAGCCTCTTCTCAAAGAAAAAGGTGGTAAGTCACTCTCGTACAGAACAATACCTTTAAGGCAGTTGTTATAAAGGCCGGTGATTATTCTTGCGGCGCAAAGTTGCACACGTTCAAGTTTGTCAAGATTAGCTTCAGATGCACAAAAATACATTGGGAAACCGTATTCTAGAATCGGTTTAATCAATGATGTGTAAGTTGTTCTTTGGGTATCAGCATAATCCCCCAAGTCTCGTCCTGAAATATATTTAAGAATGTTAAGCCTTTTTCTGCATTTTGCCCCATTGGCTTAGATGCGGACTGTTGCTCAGAAACTCCTGGTCCAAGGTGTAACAAGATATTTGGGATTTTTAGAGTAATTTATCTGAATACCATTCATGAAGACTGCTGGTTGATATTTATACAAATATCTGTTAGTGGTGAAGAAGGTAACTAAAGACTTCGAGGAACTGAAAATCAGCAAAAGTAGAAATCCTTGAAAAAGCATGATTGAGGTTGAATTCAGTTCTACTTACAAAAGTGTAACTGCGGCTTTACACGACATGTGAATCTTCAGACGAGCCACGCGTTTCCCCTTTTTACCCCTCTTGCGGTTTCTCGGGGTGCTTTGACGTCTGTGGACGAGTCCGAAGTTTTCCCGAAAATTGTCAGTAAAGTGTCCAGGCATCAGAGGACCCCAAGAAACCGCAAGAGGGGTAATACGAGGGAACGCGTGGCTCGTCGGAGATTCGACGCGACGTGTAACTGCCCCTTAAGATAACTTTTAAAATGTTGCAACCTCTTCTTGAAGTGATCCTTTACAGTAACTCAACCGCCTTGCAAACAAGACCGTTGATTGACAGTTTTACGACTGGTACGCAAACCGATTGTACGCATCTGTCCCACTACGATTTTGCTCATATACTTCGTATGGATTATCTATCCCCTTCCCCTTTTTTGTGATATGTTTTTTATCTACTCCTGTTTATTTCTGTATTTCCCTTTATTTGTTATTTTTATTGTTATTTATTTTTATTTTTAGCTTTAATATTTTATTTGTTTATTATAATAATTAGTATTGATAATGAACGTGCCAAATTTTAAATAATTAACGGGTAGCTTCATTCCTTGACGGATCTGTTTTGTTTGTTTTTTTAATTTCAAATTTTCAACATTTTTTTAGGTTGTGAATGTTTATGCTGTCGAAAATTAATACATTGTTTTGAGTTTTATCATATGTAACAAAAAATTCATATGATACATTTTATCAAATGTAATACATTTGATCAAAAGATTTATCTGGCAGAGTCCGCCATTGATCAATAAAGGAGTTCATTTTTTAAATGCCAATTTACACAAATTTTTTTGTAAATGACATTTTTTAAAATATTTTTCAGAAACAACTACTTTTTTAAAAACAAATCGATTATTTAATTAGTTTTAATAATTATTATAATTTTTTGTGAATAATTTGGGTTATCATTTGGTAAAAGTATATTTTTATTTTTAAAAAAGAAAGAGATTTCATAAGGAATCATGCGTCCCCACTTAAAAATTTATTGATTTACTGTACTGTCCAACAAAATCATCTAGCAACACACATGTTTGCAATGATAAATGAAGACCCGCGCGAACGGCATGTCGGATTAGTAACTATCGGTAAAATTGGCATTGCTTCACTAAGGATCACGAATGACGACGTCTTAGTGTAAAAACACTCGTCCGCCTCTTTGAAAACGCATTTATCAGCTGTGAAAAACTGGCTTAAACTGAATCCGAAAAGTGGGGAAAACGGAGAGGATTTTTGTAGAGGTAATACTTTCTGCTGATCTCCCTCGTTTCTTTCACAAAAGACTTGGAAAAGATAAGTAGTATCAAACAGGTGACTTCGAGCCGGCTGCTCTTTTTTTGAACCGCCCGATAAATAATCCCACGTCTGCATATTTCATCTCACTCCTGAATGAGTAACCCGTAAAAACGAAACAACTGAGTGAGAAACTATATAAAACCAGAGAAAAGTGCAATATACTGCCCTCGATTTTCCAAGCATGTTCAATCTCCGCTGTGCGTTTTCTGCTGTTTGACATTGAAATTTGAATTTAGGCTCTCAGAAGCATTCTCGACGGATGAAGTAATTTGCTAGGATTTTGTTTTAATCCGCGGAATCATAAGCACATTTTAAGATTTTTTAAAAAAATGTTTACATCTTTTTTATAGTTTGAAGTTTACAAAATTGGCAAAACTACAAAAGAGGATATTTTAAGAAAATTCCTTGTAAAAAAATTTAATATGCGATCTGAAATGTAAACAATGATATAAAATTTCCGAAGCCGCTAAAATTGTTCTCCGAGGTGTTATAAAAAAAAGGTGTTTAAAAAGTGAAATTTCATTTCAGGAACAGCGTATCACTAGCCTTCGCGGGCCTTTCCGCTTCTGGAAGATTTGTTTAAAATGAACAATCACATATTGGTTTTTTTTAAAGACTTGATGCAGTGAAACCTCGTTAAACTAGTGTTGCATCTCTTTGTTGCGAACCTTTTTTATAGAAAATATTATAAACTTTATAGAAAATTTATTTACTAACTAGCATAATTGCTTAACAATGTGCTATATTTAAAAAAATTTATTTGTTGAGTTACAAATGTGTTTTAAAATATTGCTAATTATTAATTTTTGGCAAATTTTTAAACTCTATCACTTTTCTCTAAAATAATTTTTTTTTCTTCTTTGATGTTTGAAAGATGTTCATTTCTTTAAAAAAAATTTCAAGCGTTTTAAGCTTTTATCAGTATTGTTTTCGAGAAATAATTCATGATCACATGTTAAGAAGATTCCGAAGAATGTCCTTGGCATTCCCGCTTTCGATGAAATTTTAATATCAAAATTATCCACATCTCTAGTACAATAAAAATGATGATATAAAGTACAAAAGTTTAAAAATTGTAATTTTTGAAAGCACATTCATTATTCATTAAATGAATTTTTTTATTTCATTTAATTTCTACTTTTTATTCCTTAATTTTGAAATCGTTGTTTCAAAGATTATAGATTTTTTTAATCGGTTTTATTCTAATACACTATCAGGTAACGTTACTTTTAGAAAATCAGAGCTAAATTAAAACAATAGGTTAAAAAATAATTAAATTCTGAAAATATAAAAATAGTGCAGCATTACCAATAAACAGTAAAATAAAAAAGTTCAATTAATCCTTTGCATTTCTCATTCTACAAAGCACATCAAGAAATGAGTAAAAATTTCTCATTCTGCAAAGTACGTCAAGAAGTGAATAAAAACTCCGTCCTATCGTTACAAATATGAAATAAGTCATGTAAACTAAAAGTGTCTAAAAACTGGAACTGTGCATAGTTTCTCTATCATCATAATTTCTATGGCACGGCATTCGGCGAAAGTTTAATTAAATTCAAAGCAATGACAGTTACGAAATATTGTTCTTTATTAAAATGCAAAAATAATAACGGAGCTATGGGAAAACTCAGAATATTTTTTCCCAACCCTATCAAGATTCTAGAGATACAAAATCATGACCATTTCAGTATTTCTCTTTTTTTTAAATGATAACTCATAAAAAAAACTTGGCAGTCTATTGGAAAATACTATGAGCAAGGAGGCTCAATTAATACATCTTTGCAAGGTCGGAAGTTTTCAGATTCAAGACCTCTTTCTATTAATCCATTAATTGCAAAAAAGCCTTTTTGAATTTTTTTGGTTATTTAATTTATAAATACGCATATAAAATTGCGTAACAATGTAATTATATTCAAAATTATATTTTGTTTCGAAAAGATTTAATATATTTGAAAAAGCCCCAAATGAATATCGTAGTAAAATAACCAATAAAATCATTTCAATAAAAAGCGAGAAATTGATTGAGTTACAGATCGTTCTTTAACCTCTAAATGATATATTGGTATAATATTCCATTATAATATTAAAATCAAAGCAAAATTATAATGCTTCAATTATGGATATTCTTCTCCATTCAAATTACAGAAGAATATCAAATGTGTTAGCTTCTTCTGAATTAATAAAGCATTATTAGATTTTAAATAACTCACCTAGAACTCTATTTGCAAGAATTTCTATGCCAAAGTAATAAAATGCAATCTTTTTTTATTCTACTTTGATGCTATTACGTAAACAGGGAGTCGAATCTTTCATTTGCTTGCAGAAAAGAAGTAATTACCTTCACAACCTTGCGAAAAAATTTCCATTTACCTCCAATTCGTAATGAAGTGGATTTTTTTCATTCACTTTATCAAATCTTTTCACACGCAATTAAAAATACGAAAAAAAAACTTCAATTTATTGACTCTCTCAAAAAAACTCTCAATATTATTGACTGGACAGCTAAATATGGTTTTAAAAAATCTCTAAAATAGCGTAGAAAATATTCACTCAATTTGTCAACGGAATTTTAAACTCTATGCGCATATAGCAATCGGTTTTTCGCTTATACTGTTAACTTTTAAGCTGCAAATTTTTAATATGAATGATTTATTTATTTTTAATTCACCTTGCAATTCGTTGCAAATGAAAACATGAGTCCAAACAAATCCTTCTACCTCGAATTGAGAAGGTATATTATGAAATATGAAGAGGAAGAGAAAATCTTGCGAGAGGAGTGGATGATGGGCAAAAGCCGGTGACGAAATGTTAAGAGGGAGGTGCTTAAGTTCCCGTATAGCATTCGAAAGCACAGTGTATCAAATTGAATTCAATAATGTAATTAAAATTAAGAAAAATTATACTGGAAGGACACTGATTTCATTAAATAGGCAATTTTTTTAGTCTTAAAATGACGAAATGGCGAATGGAAAATATGAATATCTATTTCCATAAGCAAGTCGGTGATTACCTATCTGGTGATAGTAAAGTTACTTAATTTGTGCTCAATTAATCCTTCTATTTAATTCCTTTTTTTATTTCTTTAATAGCTTTTTTTGACTAAATGGACTTTTAATGACAAGGCAAATCCTTCGGATAATATAATAATATTTTACAACTTCGTCGATTAGCTAAGCGAAGAGCTTTCAAATGAGCTGCAGATATATTAAATGAGGCCTTCTCAAATTTGTACGTTAGTTCCTTGGACTTGATTCTTTTCATTCGGCAATAAGAAGAATTTCTGTGGCAATGACTTAAGCTCTTTATATGTGCAGATGATTACAAAAAATTTCTTAAATGATATAAGTGGCCTTTTTCCGACAAATGATTGCTTCAGTTTAATTTAAGTTATAGCTTTCTTATGTAAATTTAAACTACATATGTTCCATATTTTGGGAGGGACTTGGTAATTTCGAATTTCTGTCAAAAGACAAGTGAAGCAACTCTACAAACTTCCACAGAAAAGCAGCGGATTTAGCGCGAAAGAGACTGATTCTGATTTTCTGATTCTGATTTCTGATTTCACTAATGATCTGCCATGTGTACGGGCACATGGCAGATCATTAGTGAAATCAGAAATCAAAATTTGGAACTTTGAATCTCCAAAATCTAGATCTTACCATTAAGCCCCTAGTTTTTCCCAGAAGTTTTTTTTTTTACTTTCTATAAGTTCTTCTATTCGTTATAATCGAGAAAATAGTGGACACCTTCGAATGCAGAGGACACTGAAATTCTCCGACAGTGAAGCCGAGGCCTTACCCCAAAATCATTGTTGGAACTTACTTTTTTGTTTAGGAAATTTCTGTCTAAAAAGTATCGAAATCATTATATGAGAATATTTTTTTAAAATATTTCTGCTTTAAATATTGACATGTGCATTCAAAGATCAGATCCCTTCCTAAGAATTCACCTTGGAAGGAGTTTAACAAAGGCTCTCATAATAATAATAAAATCTCTTCTTAACTATCCCACTTGAAAAAGAAGCAATGGAATAGGAACATAGAGACACAAGTAATTAAAAATGAAAACAGAAAAGAGGATTAAAAAAATTAAAGGTTTAAAAAAAAAGATCAAAAGAAAAAAAAAGGGTGAAAAAGAAAAAATTGAACACAGATTCTGAAAGAGAAAAATGGTTCCCTCCTAGCTTGCGTACAGCTGTTCAGCTATTCTGGTGATATATCATATTGTATATTACACTAACATATCGCTTTGGAGTAACTTTACGGTTATTTATGGAAAACTGTGAAATTTAAATGACAAGGATAGTGCCTAAGCTGGCAAAGCGTTTTTAAATTTATTCACCAAACCAATCGGAATACTTTTGACACAGATAGATTTTGCATGCACCAGATCTAACATGACGATTTTTTGGTAAAATCGGGACCCCGAAGCAAATGCATTAAAAACATTCTACTGCAATCATAGATTCTCATGAAGAAGAATAATTTTTATACTTAAACTTCAGTGCTTGGATACGAAGATAGGAATCAGTAGGGAGCATTAAAGGGTTGTTTTGAAAGCAATACGAGGGATCTTTTGATATGGTCCTCGCAATAATCAGTCTCTGTCAGATGATATGAGCGACGCCTGAACTAGCACCTGCCTCTCCAAAATCTGCAACGCACCAACGTAAGGGCGTTGAACCCGGAGTATTTGAAGCGTATCAAAGGAGTTTCACATCGAATTTTGAATTCTCCGATCTCGTAGGTGAAACCTTGCCTCCGCGGCCCCGTGTGAATTAGATTGTATTCTGTCATTGGACTGTGATTGAGTCTGAGGAGCAGCCGACAAGTTTACAAAACAAATCTCTAAAACCAAAAAAAATTGTTACATATTTTAAAGCAAATTTCAGTGAACCATTAATCTATAAAAAAGTAATTATTACCAAATAATCAAAAGAAAAGCAAGGAAAGAGGTTGTTATAACCTTTAAAAATGGAAGCGTCTTCCAAAAATTGTTACAAATAGCACCTGCTCTCTTTTGGTGCGAAATGACAGTCATGCCATCAGAAAGAAAAGTAGTTTTTGATAATTTCAGAATATTTTTAAAGATATGCGTTTCATTGCAAAAACACGTAAAATCACTCAATTTTGATCACAGGCTGCTTGTCAAACGCATAATGGAATTGTAATAAGAGATTAAACGATAATACATCCTCGTTTTGTAAACACTTTTATTCAATATTAATTGTTTCATGTTTGTAATGATGAAATTTTATAATAGATTAATTACGAATTTAAAATTTTTACATTTAACCTTTGCCTTGTGAATCATATTTAACAAAATATTCTTGAAAATCTGATATTCTAAATAAAAAAAATAAATAAAAAAGATTTGCTCTCCAATTAAGTGCATCAATCTCTAAACAATCTAAAAAGGATATTAGATCACTTCATTGACCGTCTCAAAGAAACCAATCACCTTTTAAGATTTCTGAAGAGAGAAGGGCCTTAAATTATGAAAATGGTGATTTCTCTGATTTTATAATATTCAAAACTTTGGTCAGATTTGATCACAAAAAAAAAGGAAAAATTTATTTATTTAAAAATTGGAGTGTCAAGACAATTCGCAGATTATGATTCCTTAGGACAAAAAGGCTATCTTAAATTTAAACTTCATAATTTTTTGAAATGTTATAAATCGAAAAATTAAAATATTATTATTAACAGCCTAGCTATCCTTTAAAAATACAGCTGAAAACTGAATTTTATGATGAATCCGTGGAATTTCTGCCGAATAATTCTTTGAAATGTTATAAATTATGAAAACTATTCTATATTGCATATAAGATTTCAATGACGAACGACTCTGCTTTCACTTCTCATACTTTTTATTCAAAGACAAGCCTGGATTCAGTAAAAAATGTCTTTACATCAATTACAGTTTCATCCTTTCCATTTTAGTTTAAAATTAAAATTTAGAGGCATGGATAGAAAGAGATAGATGAGCACTGCAAAAAAAAAAGGAACATCTCAAGGCCTACATAATGGTATAAGTGAATTATATGACTATCAATATTTGAACTATCAATATTTTAGTTACATAAAATATTAATTGAACTTTTTAGCGAGCATTAATAGTGGCGAACCGACTGCTCTCTAAAGGCGGCTAGTATGTGTGTGTGTGTGTGTGTGTGTGTGTGTGTGTGTGTGTGTGTGTGTCATATCATGATGAACAAGATTTACATAGGAACTTGTGTCCGAAAATTCAAACTGCGACCGCTAGAGGGCGGTAATTGCACGAAAACAGGAGAGTTTGAAAAGCAATCATTTCAGGCGTGGACGTTGAAGGAGAAGGATGAATGAGTTTAGTAACGCAGAAATGACTGGCATTCATTACGTATATACATCCGCTGATGGAAATGGACGATCTGATGGGTGACGTTCCAGCCGCTACACGCGGAAACATCTGGTTTGAGCATGATGGGGTGCCTGCCCACTTTAGCTACGCTGTTTGAGAATCCCTCGATAGGACTTATCCTAATCGGTAGAGGTGGACCGGTCCAATGACCGCCGCGATCCCCCGAACTGACTCCCCTGGATTTCTACCTGTGGGGAACACATGAAGTCCGTGATGTACGAGACACCCGTAACATCGGACATGGATTTTATCGCCAGGATCGTGGAAGCGACAGCACGTGTCCGTGACACTCCTCGGCAATTTGAATGGGTGTGTGAATCCCTGCGCCGAAGTTGTTAGACCTGCATTGAGGCGAATGGACAGAGATTTGAACATTTGCTGTGATGTAATGATGTTTTGTAATAAAAGTCATATTAAAACCGCCGTCGATATCATTTTTTTCTCCTCGGCCAAACCTGCACTTATCGCCCTCTAGCGGTCTCAGTTTAAATTTTCGGACACAAGTTCCTATGTAAATCTTATTCATCATGATGTGACTGACCAGCATGTTAAGTTTGTAAACGACCTTTTGGGACACCTGTGTGTGTGTGTGTGTGTGTGTGTGTGTGTGTGTGTGTGTGTGTGT
>JAOUZG010017157.1:3473319-3498211 GCA_026289955.1 Argiope argentata | reverse complement strand
TGTGTGTGTGTGTGTGTGTGTGTGTGTGTGTGTGTGTGTGTGTGTGTAAAGAGAGAGAGAGAGAGATGATACTCTTTATATTTATTAAATAAAAAATAGTACAAAAATTCGTCGTTAGGTGCATTATAATATTTATAACACCATTTAAGATGGTTTATAATTGTTGAATAAATTAAAATTAAAATTGCTTGATATGTCCTCATTTATTTTCAACAATATATTCTAATATGTGAACCATTTTTTCTGTCGATGACCGGAGTGAGTCATGTTATGTTATATTGAAACAGCCGGACAGACAGACTTTTATTAAACAGGTTTCGTTCAAAATTTTGCAAATTCTTCGAATTTGGTGTAAAGAAAATGCACCTAATTTCTTCCGTCTTGCTCAAAGCGGGGGGGTTTCCGTTATCTCTGTCATAAACACAATATCGAAAACGTGTTTTCAAATTCGAGAAGATCTGAAAAAGGAAGATTTGATGAAATCTCGAGTTCGTATTTGGACAATTCAATTCGATTTCATATAAAAGAAAATAAAAGGAGAATTTTCTTGTTTGAAAGTAACTTTAATTTGAATTCTGTGGCTATTAATGTAAAATTTTGTGAATAGAAGAATACCATAACTTACTAAAGCAAGCAACATTGATTAAGAGAGACATCATGAGACCTTGACTTGCGATTGCTGATAATGTTTGAGGGAATTGTGATAGACTAGGGAACAGAATTTTTATAATAAATCCATTTATGCTCTGTAAGTATGA
Source organism: Argiope argentata (assembly GCA_026289955.1). Taxonomy (NCBI): domain Eukaryota; kingdom Metazoa; phylum Arthropoda; class Arachnida; order Araneae; family Araneidae; genus Argiope; species Argiope argentata. The sequence goes on along the minus strand of JAOUZG010017157.1, from coordinate 3,497,453 downwards.
AAACACCCTACTTTATGCTCATTATTATTTTGTGACAAAAGGAATGTACACAGTACAAAATAAGACTAAAATAATGATAAACCAAAACTATTAATTTTATTTTTTATTAATATTGCAGCCATGTGAATTGCCTGTGTTTTACATATACCATCCAATTGTACTGAATGATCTATCTAATATGCTTACTTATTCTCTACTATAGTAAAGAAAAAAAATCACGTGATTAAAAAGAAGGTCTGAATATCCGGCGTGAGTCGGTGCAATGAAAGCGTAAAAAAATCTGATGACTGTCGAGGAAAAGATTTCATTTATGAATAAAGGATATAAAGTTAATTAATTTCAGAATAACAAACAAATATGCAGATTTTTCATAGAATAATTTCCATCCTGTTTGATTTATCTATATTTAAATTGAATGAACGCAATAAGACAATATCATATATACGGACAATGGAAGACATAAAAAGATTAATCCTGATTTTAAAAATATCGTTGCACCAGGAGTCATCGGTAGGTGACAATTCGAGGCTTTTATCACATAATTACTGGGAAAATTCTCACAATCTGTATGGACAATGTAAATTTCTTAAGCGTATGTGACAATAAAGCCAACCATTAATTTTAAATTTAGTTTTTATTATATTAATGCACCATATTAAAGCAGCACAGAAATATTTTGAGACGAACCACAAAATTTTGAACCCCTTTCAGATGACGAGAATAGTTCTTCTCACCCGTAGCACACCAATGGCAACGACGGATTTTAAAGTGCACCAGATTAAAGACAATGATTATTCGATGCAATAAGATCTCGAACATGGGATATTCTTTTCCTAATGCTGAAATATCATTCCTTTTTTTTTAATTGACTAAGTTTGGTTAACAGTGGATACGTAATTGCTTTGAGTTTTCGTATTCATCCTCCATTCTCTAAGCGGGCTTTACTCATAAAACTGTATTACAATACAGTCAGTTTTATAGAAATCAGAAAAAAAGGTTGTTAAAACTGTTTTACAATAATTTTTATAAAAGTAAAAAAAGTTCCAATGTTTATTGTAGCACAGAGAGGTATGATTAAAAAATTCCTGAAAACTAGAAGAATCATCAATGACCTTCATATAATACCTTTGGGGAAAAGTATCAGGCGATACACTAGCAGAAGTTGTAACAAACTCTTGAGGTAACTGCTTAAAAGCAGCAATGTTACGTGATAACAGAATGCCCTATGCCGAATGATTCATCTTGTTCACAAAGATGGTCAATACATTTAAAATGTAGCATATGCTATCGCGGAACCTTATGTAAATAAGGGACATCTATATAATTATGCCTGATTAGAGCTTTCGCATAAAAGTATTTCTGATGATTCATCGTAATTTTAGGAAGTTCTGAGTGAAAAAAAAATCAAATAAAATACTATCAAACCAAATCAATTCTTAAAATCTTAAAATCAATCAATTCTTAAAGTAAGCCAAAGCATAGAGGAAATCAATTCTTTGATTTTTTTTTTCATTCGTGTTATCAGATTTTTTAGGCCTTGAAGATTCTGCTTGTTTCTTCGAACCAACCTAATTTGGATGATAAATGTTTACACTAATATTTGGATCATATTAATTTTTATGAAAACAATTAGTACAAATAACAAGCCAGGAGTGAATTACCAAGCATATGATATTTTTTCACTCTGATTTTCAGAACACTGGGTCCACCGATGCATAATTTTTCCAAAAAAAGAAGAAGAAAAAAGCTTTTGGATAAATAGCAGTCTTACATTGCTTCCTTCATATATCGATTGGAAATGAAACTGCTGCATCTTAAAGTAAGCTTAAGGAAATCAATCAGGTGCAAATCCAACGGGACGAGACCTCGGATGCTCCGAAGCCTCGAAATACGGATTCTGAACATTTTGAACCATATGATATGTATTCAGACTTCTTGTTCGCCATTTTTATTTCTCTTTCATTTTGTCCTTTTATTTCATTGACAAACAATTTTTGGCTGAAAAATCTTCTGTATTTAAAAAAGTAAGACACAGGTTCAGATTAAGTTTAGTTTATTATATTAACGCTCCGTTGTAAAGCCTTACTAGATCTAATTTGAGACGGACTTCGTCATATTGAACCGTAAGCAGATGACATGGACGACAGGAATAGTGCTTTACAGAGCAGTGTCATATTAAAATTGCGGTCATTCTACATACGATTAGGACTAAACTAGATATATTTAAAGAATTACTCTCAAATTAGATTTCGAATAACTCTCAAATTATGATTTGCATTGGTTACTTTGAAATTTACGATCCTTTTCACATCTATAATTTAATTATCTTTTTCATCTTTTAGCAAAATGTGTTTACCATATTCACGTGAATATCTAGTATAATAAAGGACCTAAAAGATATTCAAATAAATTTTTTTAATTTGTGCGTCATAAGAAGTAGAGCTTTTTCATTTATTTTTTTAGAAACACGGTCATAAAATATGACTTTTTTTTCATGCACTCAATGCAAAGCATCAAATTTAGAGAGTAAAATATTCGAACTTTCACTTTCAGCACCAAGTTTAATGCATAAAATATTTCATATAAACTTCCCTAATGGTAGCTCCATGCACTAAGTGCAATGTATAAAAGTTTTAAGGTGAAATACTCTAATTACAGCTCTGTCGGTCAATTTACTATTTAAACTAAAATGTAATAATATATTTTGAAATTATTTTTTTACATTTGTTTCTAACTATTATAAGCTAGTAATAAGTTTGACAAAACAAATAATTACAATCCCCACATAAACTGTTAAGCAAAGAGGAATAATTTCGAAAAGTATTCCAGATAAAATCGTCTACTATTTTTCTCATAAAATGGTCTTTTCAGAGGGATTGGCAGCATCACTCTTTCTTTCTCAACTACAACTTTGCCCCTGTGTAAGAAACTTTTAGCCCGCTACGCCCAAAAATGGTCTTACTAAACCATGTAGGAAAAAAATCTCTTCTAAGAATAAAATTTCAGAAGTTGTCTCGCTTCCAGAAACTTAGAAATGAAAATGCAGTCCTTTTTCAAACTTCCACTATTAGTTCTCTCTCTGTGTGTGTGTGTGTGTATATATATATATATATATATATATATATATATATATATATATAGTTCACATTTTCAATCGTTAATAAAATACTTTTTATTCACCCACTCAAATTAAAGTAAATTTTTTAAAACTTACATTCGATGTTAATACAGTTTTTTTTCAAATATTAATTCATTAGTTTTTTACTAACTAATTAAAAACTAGCTTTCTCGCCAAAAGATTTTCATTTCCCGGCCGCCAAATGACTAACGAATTCAGTTTGTTTTTTCCCCACGCCAATGAAATTAGGCTTAATATGATTTCGGAAGATAATTTCAAATGATTCTGTTTATTTCAATAATGTTTGATGCATTTAAAATTAAACATTGTTAATGAATCAATTTTTCGGATTCATTTTCGAACTAAAATAATACAGAATAATGAAAGTTAAAAATTTCTAATCTATATTGCATGGTATCCCCTACTGATATAGAAAATTCACGCATTTTGCGTTGCCACAATTGGTTTTGAATCATCAATTGGCATTGAAAATTCAACGCTAGTATAATTTTTTGATCAATTATTTATGTCCAGGAGCTAGAATGGGAGAAAGAACCAGCTATAGTGATATTTCGAAAAGTTTTTCGCATACTCTCTAATAAAAGAGTCATCCCAAAGTTTTTGCATGGTGCTAGTTTACAGTAGTAACAAAATATTAACCGATGCCAGAACTTTTCCTTTTAATGGAATATATCGTGTGATCCTTTGCGAGTTTTTAAGACGTTTGATCCATGGCATGAGACATTTCTTCTGCGCCCTAATTTGGAAGTACATTATATTCTACGCATGCCGAATCTCAGTCGTTATCGGGAGAATTGGTTTACTTTTAAGAACAAAGTTACTAGAAAGCAGATCACTGGCGAAACAATCTCGCAAATTTTTCGCCAAATAGTAAATATATCTAAACTTTATTATCATTTTAAATCAGATAATTAACTCTTCCCTAATTTTCATTATTTGTTCAATATTATTGATGTAGAGATTTAATTAATGGCCATTAATTGAGTTTAATTGCATTATAATAGATGGCCCCATGGGTTCTACTAATCTAAAGCTCTGGGTCACATGACTGAAAGCAGTGCGCTATTAGCATTCGCGCGGAAGGATGAGAAGGGGGAAGGTTCTTCGTCAGGTACAGATGAGTATTTAATAAGTTCTTAAAAATCTACGCTAAACCGCCAATTAGTTTTGCCCTTTGGTGCCATCTACTTTATTCTAACTTAACTTTTAACTAACCTTCACTGCCATAATTGTTAATGTCCTTTTAATTTTATTTCCTGTTAATATTTTATATGTTTTTTCTTCCTTTAAACAATGCTTTTTCACTCTATCCGTGCCCTAGACACCGATCCAAATGAATTGAATGGGCATTTTGTCCCACCCAGTCCTACATTATTACATTATTTTAATAAATCATTCAAATTATTTCATTTCATTTCATCGTTTTTCAAAAGAAAATTTCAAGTCTTTTAATATTTTGTAAAGCTTGTTTGGCTAATGTTTTTCTCAAAGATAATCATCGTTCACATCTTTTAAAACTTTATCAAATGTTAAGGTCTTATCTCTACGAAAAAATGATTTAATTTTTCATCTAATACGCGATAATATAAAATCACCATACTTTACAAGATTTGAACTTTGAAGGAAGTAAGGTATTGGGATTTATAGCAACAATGGCTGTTATTCCCTGTTTCAAATACTTAGAACAAAATATAAATTAAACACTGCTGAACGCGCACGCACAAAAACAAATTGAAGTTTCAGTCAGTTAACGAAGTCTGTTCATACAAGCCTTGATGTGAAGAAGACTGGACGCTTTTTTCTTTCTTTCAAACGGAACTGTTTCTTGCGAAACAGCTGTAAGATGCGAAACTTTATCAACGATTTGAATGATAGGATCTTGAGAATTTTCTTCCCGTAGTCGAGAATGACATTTAACATGTTTCTGCATGCTGCCCTTTTAATTGGTTTCCATCATTTTGAAGGTATTTACAGATTAATTGGTGGTAATACTTTTTCAGACATTTTAGAAGTGAATAGAAAAAAGAGACTTGAAAAAATATTCAACATTACTAGTGTGATTAACAGTATCAAAAATATAAACTTTTAAAAAAAACGAGAATAAAAAAAGTACGAATGATCATAACGGTTGCGAATTAGATGAAGCCAAATTAGTGGCAATGTACAAGAAAGCGAGACAAATATTTGACCTTGAAGATCAGTTCTATCCAAAGTAGAATTCATTATGTCAATCTTTTGGTTTTATTCGTTCGCTTTACTTACAAAATACTTAAAGGGACTTCTAACTTGAGAATGATTTTAAACACATGCTAGTAAAAAAAATCTGTCATGCATCCTATTGATAAATTTCTGCGAATTTTAGTTATTTTAAAGTAAAAATTGATGGGGAACTCTTTGCTAGCACGGAATGTCCCATTTTCTGCCTTTTACAGTACTGCCAAGTCAGGGTGAAATAGAGTATGATAGTATTCGAAAATCGAATATGTGCTGTAGATACATTTTTCCCAACCGACTGAAGCCAGTTTGATACGAAACTGTAATTATAATCACAAAATCCCATTGCGCTTTCGATTCATCGTTTCCGAAAATACAGACCTGCAGACATCAATCCCTTGTGTTCAGCTCAAAATTCGATATTCGTCAACAAGACAGATGCTAAATACGTATACCGAATTGTATTCATACAGTTCTTCTCGTCGATTTAAAATTATACTAGAGCAACGCTTTAAAGTTGTATCGGACAGACTTCCTCTGAAAGGATTTCTTTTACAATTTCATATGCATCGAAAAATTTAGTATGAAGACCATATGCCGAATTTCATTAGCCCAGTCTAACAAAATATTAGACAAATAAGAAATGCAAGAAAAAGATAGCATATTATCCTTTTAGCAGTTTAAAAGATTCAGGGAAAATGTCTCAACTGCTTTTTTACAAACACAATCAGAGGAGGGATTTTATTCTAGATTATTCATACTTGTCACATCGTGCTACTTTTAATTTTCATTTCTTTATAGTTCCAATTACATGTAAAAGGCTTATGAATACTCTTTGTTCTTTCCTTATAATGGAAAACGACTTTGCAATATGTTTCTTGCTTGAAGGAAATAATTCTGTTCGCATTTTTTCAGTCCTATACAAAACCTTGAAAATGGATATAATACTCTAATTCAAAGCTCATTTCATAAGATTTGGGAAAGATATATTTTTTCTTTAATTCCTTCTTTATGAGTTCAAAAACAAAATTATCTGCTAATTGAAATAAAATAACATACTTAATATTCTGTCCCATATAAAGGATTTTTTTAATGAATGATTTTTATTTATTTGATACATTTTTCCCCAAATTTATGTTTGAAAGAAGTGTTTACATTAAATATATTTAAGAATATCTGCAAACTCATGTTTTACAATTTTAAACCCATATAAAATTTTTACAAATGACAAAACATACATTCATTGAAAAAGAAGCGGCCTGGCTTTTCTTATCAAAACGGCAGACATCAAATTCAGAGAGATCTCATTACCATCAAACTTTGACAACAGTGAGAGCAGTACTGAGGCGCAGGCGATCAGTATAATCATGCCTGAGCATGAAGTTACAATCGTCAACGCCTATCATCCAGATAACTCGAGCATTAACATCGATCTGTGGAGGTGCAGGAGTGTTCATCTGCTATCCAGATGGTAGATATCACAAGCATAAATTTAACACTGGCAAAATCGCCTCCAACTTCACTAGTGAAGTCTTGGCGATCAGAGAAGCTCTCACCTTATATTTAAATGATCAACAGGCTTTTGATTCGACAGAAGGTCTAACAATCTTTTCTGATTCTAAATCAGCCTTAGAGGCTATCAGAAATGGAGGGACTAACATCACCTCTGATGTCATTGACCGCCTAGAACAGTTGAACAGCAAGGGAAAATCCTGTGTCCTGCATTGGATCCCTGCACACGTCAATATTGAAGGAAATGAGTGTGCAGACTCTTTGGCCAAGGAGGCTAGAGATCTCGCTCATGAGTGCACCACCATCACACTCGCTGACGCTAACGCAATGGCGAGACACAGAATCATGACTCATACGATTAAAAAACCCCTGATTACTGAATATGATAGCCCCAGAGATATTACATCTACAATAGCAAGGCTTAGAACCGACCACTATAGAGGCATGAAAATCCATCCAGACAAAACAAGATCATATGTCCTTTGTAAACATTGCCCTGATGTCCAGCTCACTCCTGGTCACATCCTGGAATGCCCAGCGGTGACCACGAGTATTTTGAAGTTGGGAATGGTTCCGATGAGGAGCGCTTTACAGGAGATTCTGTACAGTCCTGCTGCACCACTGCTCGCAGCGGCTGTGATCAGGACTTTCGGTATAATTTGATGTCACTGCAGATCCATGAACACGAGAACAACAACAACATTGAAAAAGAAATGCTCACTAATAAATCAATCTTTATTTAAAGGTAAAATTCATTCTACCAGAAAGTATACATCACAAAAAGTGTACTACTTTCACAATCACACAACTAACAAATATTGTATCATAGTAAAAGATCATGCTAACATATATGCAATTTAATTGCTGACAGCACATTCATGAGAAATAAAAGCAAGCATTTTATTACTCATGTAACACTTTGGTACTTAGAGGTAGGACAGAATACAATTACATTCAGTTTTTAAAGAGGAAATTCCTTTTCCCTCTGAAGCCTGTTATAAATGACAGGCTTATGATAAAGAGTCAGAAATTCTGACTAAATACAAGGAAAAGTTGTAAACATTTTCAAAATGAGCCACTTTTAGAGTAACAAAAAATGTAATCAGTATAAACATTTCACATGTATGATTCCATGGCATGATCACAAACAATTATATAATTTAATTAACAATATAAAGAGAAAAATGACTATACTTAACAATAAAAATATTAAATAATCTAATTTTTAAAATATTGTCACTTGATTTTTCTTTCTTTTAGTACATGTATATAGAGAGATGATATTCAAATTCATGAATGAATTAAGCATCTCAAACAGAATAACAACAATTTTTGGTCTGAAAATATAATAAATAAAGCTCAATGAATGAATTTCCCTGTATTCAATATTGGCTACCAGTTCCATTTATATATATATATATATATATATATATATATATATATATATATAAATGGGACAAGAAAATTAAAAGAAAAATTAGATTTGTGTCACATAAAATAATATATATAATTGCAAATTAAAAGTTAAAAATATGGATACTAAAAAAATGAAATGGTCTGTTTTGATTGACAAATCTGTTTTGATCGACAAAACATACTTGACAATAATATATTCTACCTTCTTAGTTTTAAAAACATTATTAATTCAAGCAGATTGATTTTTTTAAAATAATAAAGTAATTCAAATATTATTCAACTGGTATTATTTCCTTCAGAAATCATATTTGCATCAAGTATTAATACAAAAAGCGTAATTTGTACTATTGGTATTAAGCAGATTCTGTTTGATATATTACTATGACTATGGAGCATTAAATAAATGCATTTATAAAGTACAAAAATAATAAATTTGCAGAAGTCATTTTGTGAAATTAAAATAATCAAATGATGTTTTTAAAAAAAGACAGGAGTTTAATACATTTAAATAAAAAGCCATTTGCTTTCTACTGATACTTTACTAAAGTATTAGAAACTTTACAGTAATTATGAAACACAAATAATAATTTTTTAAAGCATTAAGGGAAAAAAAAGTCCACAAATTAAAAGAAATTAATATAAATGGAGGCGGTTGAAACATAATTCCATTCAGTACACAACTCCAAAGTCCAAACCTGTTTAATATTATAGCTTTGAAGTAATTTTCTATAAACTATTCTTGCCATTTTTCAGTAAATAATAATAGCTATAAAATATACAACAGATTTTTTTAATATATAAAAAAATTAAATCTTTGAATACTAAGAATATATTAGCATATATATTAAGTTTTATGAGCTAAATGATACTTATGACTATAAAGTAATAATATCAGTCAGAATAAAATTTCTAACTAAATAAACACTTATTATTTTCATACATAAAAAAACATTTTAAAAAATCATAATTGAGACTAAGAAAAATCATGATGGACTCCACAGCATTCATTTAATTACAAATCATATAAGATAAAGAATTCTTTTTTTCTTGTTATGATGCACCAATTCTTGTTAATTATATTTTAATAAATCATGACTAAGCCTGGAGCATAATTAAATAATTTTTCTCCATTGCTAATGAAGAATACATATGAAGTATTCTCTGAAGAAAGTACAACAGTATAGATAAAAGGTAGCTTGAACCCCTAGCTGAGTATTACCCAATTTCGACGGACAGCATAGAAGTAGCAAAATTTATGCAACCCGCAATTTTTGCAGAATGCCTTTTTACATCCATTTAGTTGTGCAATCCACTCTTTTCCTGTTCATGGTTTCATTCAGATCTGGGTTAACAGATAGTATTAATTGTCCATAGTTCTGCAAAATATACAAGTATGTTTTGCAGGCTCTTTTCAAAGCTCTAAGTTGTCTGGCAGGAGATGTTTTGCAATTTTTGAATCTATTTTGATAAAAGAATTACACAGTGAGTGGGTTAATAAGCACCTAAGACCAATGTTTTGTTTTTTCTTGTACTTTAATTTAAGTTAAAGGAAAAGTAACAGAAAACTATATTATGTATCTCTTATCCCAATTATGAAATATGACACAATTTCTTTATCTTATAGTTAATATTACAAAATCAGTATAACAAATATAACACAGAATTTAAAAGAGGAAAGAATTTAATAACTTTATATTCCTAATAAAAAGAAAACTTTTAATATATATAATGAATTTAAATATTTATGTAAAACACTGTTTTATTAAATTAAAAGTAGGAAAATGTCTCATTGTGTTCATAAAAGCTTAGAAATTGCAGTTATGATTTCTTTTTCTTTTTAATTTTAAAACGCAATGTATCCTACTGAAATAAAATCAAAGTATTCAATGTGTCTGAACTTGAAACAAAGCATAACTGTGTTACAAATTTCAAGACTTTCCCCCAAAAAGATAAATACTAATTTTTTACAATTTTAAAATGTCAAACTGTAGAAACACTCATTCTGCAAAAAACTGCACAAAAATCTACACATGTAAAAATGTGATTGTAATACAGCACACAAAAGTATAAATAAATAATGTACATGAAAAGAAATCATGCTTGATGCAGATTTCAGAAAATGATAAATTATCATAAAAATGAGTGATATTCAATTATCAAAATATAACTCTTAATAAACTGAACAGAAACATTTCTTTAAATATATGGCTGCAGATTTTTTTTAAAGGAAAAGATATGTAAGAAAATACTACATACATCAAAATTTAAAACACTTTTTAAAAAAATCACAACAGGAATAATTTGCAGTGATTTTGTAAAAAAATCACCATATGACAACACTACATAAAAATACTTTTAGGATAAAACACATTCATGAGGTAGTTTATTATGCGCTTTTGACATCTATATTTTGTAATGAGAATAAAAAATTAAGAATAATGATATTCTTGTTTTTTATAAGCATACATAATAACAGGCCAAATAGTAATACACTGAGACTACATGTATATATATTTAATTAAAATTATCAAAACTAAATATAAAATGTAACTAATTTTTTTCTATTCACAAAACATAAAATTCAGTAATGAATCAGTAAGGAAATTGCATGTTACAGACATAGGTAACTATATTTAAAAATATTATTAAACTTTTGTTTAGTTTAACAATACAAAGTTTCTTGTTTAATTTCTCAAAGTTAATAAAAAATTTGAAAATTTTTAAATCAGTATCTTGGGTTTCCCCCTCCTCCTAATCATCCGTTAAAGTTTAATATAGATCTATATATTACACTTAAGCTAAAAAGAAAGCTGAGGTATTTAATGTAAAATTTTAATCCGAAATTAACAATATCTTGAGACTTTTAATATTAATTAGGTCATAATATATTATCAAGGAATATATTACGAAAGACAAATACAAAAAGGAAAAATATTTTCTTATGAGTAAATACAAATTACAATTACTTAATGTAATTTAGTTTGTCCTTTAAATTTAATTTATTATGAGGAAATTGATAAAGAAATAAACAATCCATTATACTTAGATCACCTACATTCATAAAAATAATAATAAATAATAGAGCAGATAGTATCTTTGATAACTGCTTCCAAATTATCTTCTGATGTAATACTAGACTATATCTTAAAAAATAAAAATAAAATAAAATAATTTAATAGCACAGCATTTAAATAATTTCCTTACTGAAAAATTATTTTAATTTTTGAGATAATAAAATGAGAAGCTATTGTGGCAATTGTTATAACCTAAAAGACTTATAAAATAAGTACAATACCAAACAAAATAAACATATTCATTCAATATACTGGAGATTTTAAATCACCACAATTATTCCAAAGAGATAAGCAAGTTTTAATGTATACAATTTTTTTGGCTTTTGGATCTGGATCAAACCCTTTCCTTCGCAAATACTTGAGCAAAAGTTCCTTCGATACTTTCTGACGGTGCAGAACCTCAGAAGCATTAGAAGCACTTTTAATGATTTCATTCACTAAATCAGGAGCCATGACTCCAGTGAAATGATCATCCATCATATGGCTGGTGGTAATCATAGCAATTTCTTTTAGGTGATCAAGACTCAAACAGCTGAGAATTTCATGCAGACCTTCCATTTCCCGTGGATTCATGGTTGACTTGTTAATGGGAAAAGGAACAGGTTTATAATAAACCTAAAAAATTAATTTTACAATTATTAAAGATGATAAATGCAACAATAATAAAGAAAATTGTTATTAGAAGTGTATTAACAGCATGCTAGCCATTAATTGCCAGAAGACAATTGTCAAAGATGTCAGGCTTATTGCAGCCAGTGATTAAGTACCAAACAGTCTGTCAAAAAAAATTAAGTTAGTTTATTGATTATATTTAATAATGGCATGTGATTAAGCTTACAGTTTGCTAATTAAATGCAATCAACATACAAATACTGGAACATTAATATAATTTTAACAAAAATAATGTTTAAAGAAATTAAAATATATGTTTAGTTGTGGCACAATAGATAATTTTATCAAATAAAAAAGTTTCCTTGCATAAATGATTTTACATAAACTATTCCAAATTATTACAAAAATTTGGAAAGTTATTAGCTTACAAGCCTTCATGAAAGTGAATTAATCAATATAGAAGTTTTTCAGCAATCTAACAAAAAAAGTATCTTAATCTCCCCCCCCCCCCAAAAAAAGCAACCAGTTGACTACATTCATTGTAATTTAAGATCTTAATTTCAAAGTTTTAATCTAAAACCTCAGAAAAAAAGTTAAGCATTCACAAAAATCAAAAAATGTACAAAATTTCAGTTATATATATATATACTTGTGCATTAACTACATACCAATGGTGGACTTTAGATTTAACGTTGTATATATATATATATATATATATATATATATATATATATATATATATACAACCTTATAAATGAAAATTCCTCCACCTGCAATTTGACAAGCAAATTATAAGTTAGGTTTCTCAAGAGAACTTTACAATAGTGAACTTTACATTTTTTTTACATCAGTTAAAATTTTCAACCAAATAATTTGTCGTATTTTCACTTATCATTGGGGGGGGGGGGTCCTGAAGTCAGGATAATATGACACTATTTCCATAGCTCATTTACAACAAGAAAGTGATCTCTGCTCTCATGAGATTTAAGTGTTCACCTAAAATGATGTATTACCAAAGGTTTGTCAACTGGTTTGCATAAGTGAAATTAGTAACTGTTGTACAAATATATTTTATTTGTACAACAGTTACAAATAAATTAGGCTTGTGATGAAACAACTCATAACGATAAATAAATTTTATTGCAACTAGATTTAGAATGTATATAAGTTAATATCTCATAAAACAAGTTTAAACACTATAATAAAATATTTGGAACCTGTGCATTAACTACATACCAATGGTGGACTTTAGATTTAACTGCATTTTGTTGACAAATTTAAAGCTTACCTGCACTTTATTTGTGAATATCATCCACAGAAAAACATGTTATCTTAAAATTAGTTGCTGAATAATATACAAATGTCAAATATTTTAAATAAGTCTATTGATTCTTGAGTAACTTTAAAATAATTTAGATATGTATTTAAGCTATTTTGTAGTAATTGGAAAAATTGTTCAAGGCAAAAAGGATAAAATAAAAATCATTTGGAAATTCATCATATTTTTTGAAAATAAAATGTAAAAAAAATTATGATTTTGTTTTAATTGAAAAGTAGATTAGAAGCAACTTTATTAACAAAAAAATTTATAATAAAAAAATTTCAAAAAAATTTAGAAAGCACTCTTGAGAAAAGATTAAATTATAAAAACAATAAATACACTTTATTTCAAATAACAGAATGCTTTAGGTAAATAAAATACTATTATTCTTTACCCACATATAATTTAGTAATAATAGTAGAATAATTAATTAAATATACACAGATATTCAATGAGAAACTAAATTGTAAAATTCAATAGTTCAATCAAAGGGATTTTGTACTTATCACATTCTTAAGGTATTTTTTCTAAAAAATTATTTAAAGCCATTTAGAGAAGATAACAGACTTAACTTTTTGCCTTTTTTTGGCTCTTAAATACTTCTCTTTTTACCTCGTATCTGTTAAAATAGAGAACAGTTAATGAAATTTTTTATTCATTACAAGCAAAAACACAATAAAGTAGAATAAATTAATAATTAATCGGTTTTATATTTATATATATGAAATAAAGACTTCATAGATAATTTCTAAAAAATACAAATATCGATTCCTGTTACAAATAATGTCAATACGTCAATCGCCCCATCAAGTGTAACTTTTTTTTCAATAAGTAGTCATTTAGACCACTGTGTTCATAAAATACATTCGGATATATTATCAAATGAAAGGAAAAGAGAAAGTGCAATTTTTTACTAGTAGGTAAATTTTATAGAATGAAAATAATTTCAAATGCAAATAAAAAATATCAGTAAGATTTTTAACCTACTGATTGTAAGTAAACATACCTTAATGTTCTATCTTAAATCGTAACTGGTTTTTGGATCTTTGTTAAATAAGAAATAACTGACAGCAATATCCGAAAGAAAAAAAAAAGAAGAAAAGAACGTTTCGAAAAATGTGTTTTTAAATTTCAACACAACAACAATTATAAATTTGTTAATACTATAAAACAGATATTGAAAAAGTCCCAGATGTAAACATAAAAACAAACTTTTTTCATCCAAGTTTGAAAGAAAAAACGATACCGAAACGAGAAAAAAATTCAGACTTCCGCGCGGGAAATCTTTTACTCCATGAAATGAAGTGGATCCGTATTGGTTAGAAACGGGATAAAAAGTAAGCTATTAGTATTATCAGACATTTTTTAAAGAAATCCTGTAGCTAATTGAAGAAATATTTTTTTATTCATTAGACAATAATAATTCATTTTAATTATTCAATTAATCCCGATAAGCTGATAACTGTAACCGTCAGTAAATGCTTTATATAAATAAACACAAATCAAAATTGTGCTTGGCCTTAATATTTTGAAAAATATTATAAAGTGTTATGAATCCTATGAAATACGAAAAGCTTAGAAAGCAATTAATTTAAATTCAATAATTATCAATTCTGTAATTTTATTGTACGAAGAACAATTAATGAAAATCAAACCTCTAGCTTCTGTTCGACTATATTTTTTCTACTAAAATGTTACAGGATCTGCTATATTTAAAGGAATATGACTGATTTTCAACATAGCATTGTTTTATTTTCCGGTGAAGATGGTTTACCCTTAGAATTTAATGTTCGAAATACAAATGAAAAGACATTTTTGAAAGCATTGATTGAACATGGAGGTGGGTTTTGTTCTCAAAGTGATAGTGCTATCCATTTAATCAGTTCTGGAACGAAAGTTCTTAATGCTGATTTGGGGAAAAAACTTGTATCTACCCAATACATATTTGACTGTGTAAAACAAAACTATTTGCTGGATGTGAATGATTACGTTTTTACTATTTCAGAAGCCAGAACAAGTGATATTAGTGATGGAGAAAGTGAAAACTTAAATACTGATAAACATGCAGGGGTATCAGAGGTAAATGCAAGTGATAATTTTGAAATGATCAGGATGAATGAAACAATGACTTCAAATTTGCCTGTAAAAGATAAAAAAAACAGCATTAATGTGGTTCCTCCTGAACTGCAACAAAATGAAATTGTACAAAACTTTGCATCATCAAATACATCTGAAAGTTTTATTGAAGGAAGTGTTGGGATAGACACTAATTTTAAAATTTCCTCTATTCCAACTAAAAGTCCTCTTTCACCAGAATATAAACCATTGACATCCACTGCTAAGGATGCCTTCTCAGAAAATGCTCAGAATAATTTTAGAGATATTTCTGATAAGCTAAGCCCAATTGAGGGCTCACAGTCTCTTGTAAGCCCTTTAAAAAAGAATGATATATTCTCAAATAATGATTTAAAATATATTGTACAGTCACAGATGATAAATTTTGTTGCAAGTCCAGAAAATTCTCCATCTCTACATACCATTGTCTCAAGTTCTCAACCAACTGCAGAATTTGATGAATTTGACAATTTGTTGTTAAGTAAAGCTCAAAAGAAACATCAATCAGATGTATGTGTATTTAATTTTTAATCTATTTACTTAAATTATTCAGTTTTAACAAATATTCATTAAAATGGCATGAGTCAGTTGTGCTATATTACTGAAAAAAATTTGTTACTCTGCTTGAACAAATTGTTTGCTGCTCTATTATGCACCTAAAAATTATGAGAAAATTAATGCCATCAAACCTGTTTTGTTTTGATTTGAAATTCGATACAAATACTTTTGATATGTATTCATTGTTAAAGTGAATTTATTTTAAATATTTCTATTTCAGATCCTTTTATTATTATTATTATCAGCCTAACATATATTCTTAGAAATTTTAAGGACTAATGTTTTAGGGTTCTTAATTATCTTTAAAATTTTATTGTTTTTATTATTATTTTTATTATTATTATTTATGGTATTATTTTTATTTTTTTATATTCAGTTTTAAAAAAAAATTATTATTTATTTACATTGAATCCATTAAATGGGAATTATACTGTTCATTTTGAAAGTTGATTGCACTTACAGTAAGTAACAATACTCATGAAAGTATTATATAATGTTTGTTTACTAAAACTACTTAGTTAAATACTAAACTTATTGTAACTACTGCTAAATTTCATTTTTTTTTCTTTTGTTGAGAAAAAATTATTTTTAACTACATATTATTTATTATAATATTTAACAATTGGAGACAGATCTTTGCTATTTTAATCTTAAGTTTAGGTACATTTGCAGATCAATTAAAATTTAAAAATAATCCATCAAGAAGACTGTATTATTACATAAAAGAACTATAAGCAAGAAGTTAAGCTTTAATTGACTTCTCAAAGAATTAAAAACAACAAACAAAAGTTAGTTAACTGCATAATATTTGCAGAAATTAATTAAATTAATATTTAAGTAAATTAAAGATGAATAAATAATGCAATTATAAATTTTTAGAAAGGAAAATATGTAATTTGTGTGATTGTTTCCTTTATGACTATGATGTCTCATGAATTAATCTGTGTCAAGTTATATTTGACACTTTAAACAGTATTGACACTATTTAGTTCCATTCTATTATTTTGTCTGAATAATTTCATGTTATATATATGTGTGTGTGTTACTTTTTTTACATGCATTTGTCTGAATTAATGTTATGAACATATAACTAGGAAGAAGAGTGCCTATCACAGAGTTACACAGTAAGTAGCTCTGCTGATGCTCAAGTTGGTTCAAAACCCAATTCTGAGGAAATTTTTGTGGAAGGGTCATCTGCAGTTCCAGATTCTCTTATGCAGAATGAAAGTAAGTTAAGTTTCATTGGAAAGAATTCAAAGAAAATCTGTTTTGGAGATAAAGAGAATAAATTCTTGCTAAAAAAATTTCATAGTTCATAAATGGTTTATTTAGGTTTGGGTATATTAACAGAAGATAAACACTTTAATAGATGACACTTTTATAATAATTTTTTTTCTAATTTAGTAATTAAATATAAAAAAATGTAAATATTTTGAATTTCATCTAAATCTATCTACCCTTGTTATATCTTTGTATTTATTCAGTTCTGTTCTTCTATACATATTCATATTAAATTTTTAATTAATGACCTCATTTCTTTTGTTATTATTCATATCTTTGCTTTTAATGTATTATTTTCAAAACTGGTCCATTCTTCCTATTGTGAATTTTTTTGTTCTTATTTGTTAGTAAGTTTAATTTTTATATAAGTAATTTATTCTAGCTTTTGTATATGTATCGTTGTATTTAGATGGTAGATTGCTTTAGTAATAAGAAAAATATTAAGAGATATGACAACATTGCGCATGAAAGCAGAAATAGACAAATTTCTTTTTTAAAAAATCATCTAAATGTCGGGGGGGGGACAAATAAAACAGGAGAAAAAAAGGTTTTTAAAAAATATAAAGGTTTTTATTACTATATAAAGACAGGTTTTGTATTTGAAAACAACTTTTATAAAATGAATTCTTAGCTGAATCACAATTGTATTAGAATACTTTTGCACTTTTTTTAAAAAAAAAAAAAAAGGATCCTCTGTATTTTGAAGGGGGGATAACTTTTCCTTTTTATTTGAATTTAGGAATTAAAAAAATTATTTGCTTAAAAGACAAAAAGAATTAAATATTTTTCACAGTACAAAATAGAATTGAATAATACTTTTAAAAAAAATAGTTAAATGTATTATTGAAAATAAAATCAATTATTCAAAACTATTTCATCAATTTCTAAAATTAAAATTTTCTTGTAATAGAGAAATGTAAATGTTAGAAAGCAAAAATATATAATTTTGTGATAATTCAGCTTTGAAATTACTTCTTTCCCCTTTTTTTGATCAGCTATATTTCATAAAAATCGAAAGACATGATGTTAATAGCATTGAAATAATTACTGAAGATGGCAGCTTTAAACAAGATAAATTTATTTGTTTCAGTCAACTTTAATAAACTTTATCTTATCACAAAAAATATATCCTGCCATTTTAAGTAATAATTATAATGTTAGCAAAAATAATAGTAAATATGAGTAGTTAGTTATAATACAAAATGGTAAAATTTCATTCATTCTAACCAGATCATTTTATGAATGATTCTGGAATGTTTTAATTTGCCTTGGCTACTCATTTAGCACCAATTTTGATTTATAATTGCAACTGCTCAGCTAGAATTTATTTATTTATGTTTTTTTTTTTTCAGCTCCATAAAAACATTCAGATTTGAAAATCTTGAATATGAACACATTCGCTGCCATTGACGCGCTGGCGCGTCAGCATGGTGCTACCTCCCATGCCGGTGACGCTCTGGGGCGACAATCGAGTATGATAAGTAAACTGCTTTAGTTTTATTTCAGATTTGGAGGTTGAATGATGAGGTTTTTGGGGTACATTAGTGAAGCATTATTTTTACTAAACACGAAAATAAAAGGTTTTCCTTTTTTTTCTGGCATTACTATAAAAATTTTAGGAACGTTTTTAATCATTAAAACACTTTTTTTAAATTTGGCTTCTGAGAATGGATATATAAATCTTGGTGGCAGCGAATGTGTTAACAATGTGAAATATGCGGACAAAAGTTGTTATTCTCACCTCAAATTTTGCAATAAGCAAATGTTTAATCAACCTGAATGTGAACTGTTCAGGCTGATTCCGAACAGCAATTGTCAGATAATGATTAACAAAATAGGCCTGATTTTAAAACTGTCTAAATGTAGAATACACTAGTCTACATTGCAACACAAAAGCAGAAGATATCAAAATGTTTCCCATCAGAGGTTTTACTATGAGATTTTGACATATATGCATCAAGAGGAAAATATGTTAAATATTTTAGTTAAAAGTAGCATATACTGTTTTTTTATTTGCATTTTTTTTAAAAGTAGCATATACTGTTTTTTTATTTGCATTTTTTTTAAGTACAAAGTGTGCATTTCTGTGCTTAATATGAATAAGAATCATTTTTGTTAATTACCAGTATTAAAATAATTTCTGTTAACAAATTTGTGGATTTTTATAAAATCAAGATTATTTTATAAAGTCAGTTTTCTTATCTTTAATAAATATATTGTTGATATATTTGCATATACATGAAATATATATATATTGAACATTATTAATAATTTAAAAGTAAAAAGCTTCTAATCTATTCAAAGATAGGATCCTTTTTTTGAAATATAATTATTAAAAGCACTAATTTTATTAACATGTCAATTTTTTAAGACTCTAATGCATAAAAGTATGCAAAAAAATAAGAGTCCAGCAGCCTAAATTTAAACATAACAATGGTGGTATAAAATTAAAAGAATACAAGTAATTTTTCTTTACATTTGCATTTAAAGTCATTGGAATTTTTTCCTCAAAACTTTCTGTTTTTATTAATAACTAGCCGCCTTTGGCGACCAGTCGGTACGCCAGTATTAAGGTCAAAAAAGGGTTCCAGCAATTCTTTTTATATAGCTTGGTCTCATAATAAGTTTTTCAGCAAAATATTTTTAAGCTTCAAATTTCAATAATCATATAATTCACTTATACTATTATGACCGCCTTAATCAGTCCTGATCTTCACTCCGCATCTCTCTCTGATTTTCTATCAGTGCATGCAAAATTCAGTTTTAAATTCAAGTGGAAAGGATGAAACTTCAATTTATATAAAGACCTCTTTACTCAATCCAAGCATGTCTTTAAATAAAACTAAGAACTGAAAGCAGAGTAGTCCGACATTGAAGTTTTATGTTCACTACAGAAATTGAAACATTATAATTTTTTTATAATTTATAATATCTCAAGGAATTATTCAGCAAACATTTCACGGATTAAATGAAACATTCAGTTTTTAGTTTTATTTTTAGATGTATATAAATGCCCTCAATAATAATTTTTTTTGGTTTATAAATATATTTTTAAAAATTATGGTTTAAATTCCTTTGATCTTATAGATTCATATTCAGTAAAATATTTTAATATTTCAACTTCTAAATAATAAATAAACATTTCTATTTTTCGTGATCAAATCTTGCTGATTTATTCAGTATTTGTTAGTTTAGAAATATCATCATTTTCATAATCTAGACCAATTATTCTAGAGACACCCTGGTTGGCTTCTTTGAGATCTTGATAAAGTTATCTAAAATCGCCAGTTTTTATCAAATAGTTATATTGAAATTTTCAGAGATCGATCAGCTTTGATGATTGATTTAGTTGATTGGAATGCCACTTTTTTAAAGGACTTATTGTCTCTAGAATATTTTGTTAAATATGATTCACAGAGCAGATGATATATGTAAAAATTTAAAGTCGTAATTCATCAGCCTTTTTTCCTTCAATATACTAATTATATATTTCACTAAGACCATTTGTTAAGAGATATATGCATATCATAAAAAGTTAACAAATTAGATGTTAGGCTCCAATTACAGAACATGCCTTGTTGATATTTAGCTATATTTACCTTAAATAAAACTATTTAATTGAATTAGTAATACATGTATTATAAAATATCACAGTAAATGTTTCATTGCATTTATTTTCCAAAAATATCATCTTTCATATTTGTTTCATTTTATGCAGACACGTGCTGAAAATGACATTTTTATGTGTTTAATTTGGAATGATAGTTGATTCATTTTTTCTCATGTGAGAACATAATATTGTTTTGGTTAGAAAGTTTTGATGTCTCCAAAATATGTGGGTAAATTTTTTTAATCTGCTTTTACAAATTTTGCATTATTAATTATTATGTATACTTGTTTGAAAGAAGATGCGTTTTCAAATACCTGACTTGCTTTTACCAGTATAGCTTTAATATTACATATGATTCGTTGAATGTAGATGCGTTTTTATTTCACTTAATCCATTAAAATGAGGAGATAAATTATAATCACGTAGGAAAACTCTTTGATTTGCACAATATATCTTCTTCACATAAGTAAAAGTAGCAATTCAAAACATGTCTTATTATTTAAAAAATTTTTTAAAAAAACACGAATGCAAAAATATTTTACTTCTACTTATTATGAATTGCTTTTTGTTCATTGCTTGTTTGAAATGATGTCATCTCTTAATTCGTTTAAGATTTCTTTTTTTTTAATAATTAATCTCGCTCTCAGAAGATTATTGCTTGGTGCTTTTCTAAAAATTCTTTTTCAATTTTACTGTCACACTTTTGTGATATATTTTTATTTGTATTTTTAATTCTTTAAGTGAATTAATAATTTTGATATTGCAAACGATCAAGAAAAAATTTCTCTTGCATTTATTGTTCAAAAAATATCATATTTCCAATTTCTTTCATTTCATATAATCATATGACAGAAATTATATTTTACTTTTTTATTGTTGGTAGTAATTAACTTTTTTTTTCAATCAGAACTTATGAAAATGTGATGGCAACATTTTATTAAAAGCTGATTTTTTTTTTTAGATCCTTATGAAGATAAAATTTTATTTTTATTTTATGCAATATAAATTGTTGAAAAATACGATAAAGGTTTTAAAATTCATTATAAATAGAATTTTAATTGATATTCCAAAGCATTAGTACCATTGAAAAGCTAATTTTTTTAGCTTTAACTTGATTTAAAAATCAATTTTGTGCTGTAATATTTTTGGAAGTTATAGTGAAAAAACTTCAAAATTTTGCTTGTTTTTTAATTAATTCAAATGATAATTAAAAAATTTTTTAAAGGGCTCCAAGGTGCACATTCTCGGCCCCCAAGGTATACACGTACCAAATTTGGTAGCTGTATGTCAAACAGTCTGGCCTGTAGAGCGCCAACAGACACACACACATTGAGCTTTATTATAAGTAAAGAAGATAGTTGTAAGATAATAGATAGAAATTTCTTAAAGGGTGAATTGAGTTAATGAATAACTAGAAATAATCTATAATAATATAAATAGAATAAAGATGCTAAATAACTACAACACATAACTTTTTTAAATAAAAATTACACAAACTTTTTAATTTTTTATTGACATACTCAGTTTATTTAGTATTCAATTTTCTTGAGATCTTTGAATAGTCTTTATTTCTGATATTTATATATTTATTTTAGAACTAATGAAAGAACACCAAGCTTTCATCAAAGGACTTGAGACTGGAGTAGAAAATATTCTAATGAAACCTTCTCCTAAATCTATTCAAGACAAAATATATCTTGTTAAATATTTGTGTTGTATAATGAAACTTCCACCAGCAAAAGTATTAGAAATATTACCACGTCTATAAGTCATGATGAAATTTTATGTTTTGTATTAACATTATATAATATTTTTGCTATATTTTTATTTTTAATTAAAATAATTCATCTGATATTTTAAAAAACAAATTTTGTATAAAATTGGTTCATATCTTATTTTTATGAATATATACTATGTGTAGTATCAGTGGGAAAAAAAAGTGGATTCTCTTTTCCTAACATGCGATTACTTTAAATTTCCTTTTTAACTAATTTTTAAATTTAGAATAAGAATTACTGATTAAAATAATAATAAAAAATTAAGGAATACAAATATTAATAAAATATGTTAAAATAATATCAATAAACATTGTTTTATAATTATCATTTTTATTTGTTCTATTTTAAAAAAATTATTTTTATTTATTTATTTTTATTTTATTTTTTAATTTACTATTAACCATTTATGTTGTAAGCAAAGCATGATCAATAACTGTATAAAAACATTCTAAAAAATATACTCTGGGAATGTTTCAAAAATATAACTTTTATCTGAAATAAAAAAAAAGCTTTTTTGATATTGTGAATCATCTTAATTTTTATTGAAGTTATTTTGAGAAGTATCAAATATTTTGAACTTTATTTTTTCTTTGCATTTAAATGAGTCATGACAGGTTTTTAAAAAAACATTAGAAGTGTTTCTAAATTCAGAATTTTCTACTTAAATTCAATTGAAACACTTTTAAATATATGAAGTATTGCTGTTTTCCTTTCCAGGATTTGACATTTTTCAAGCTTTTAAAATATTTTTAAAAATGAACCACATTTTTTTTCTCAAAAATAATAAATGGGGGATTTTCACTATTTTAACAATAAATTGATGTGATAAATGTATAAGAAGTCAGGTTTTATGAAGTAGGCTTTATTTTAAAATGGTTTTTAGCAAGTTTACAATAAAATTTGATTTTCATATTGAATAGACCCTGCCTCTCCATGGGTATTACATAATTCTGGTGTTCTGGTATGTATATTACAATTATAACATTTGTTAAAATATGCAATATAAAATGTTCATTTTGCTCTAAATTAAAAAGTTTTTTTTTTTTTTTTTAAGTTTGCTATTCAAGTACCCATATCATATCAGGATTAAAATTCAACTTATGAAACCATCTTAAAAATCAATAAAAAATATTAAAAAATGTTGGTTGTTTTATTTAAAATATATTTAAATTATTATCACAAAGCTGTTTTCAGTCATGTAAGTTATTTTGGAAAAATTTGAAGAATATTCATTAGTAACCATTTTATCTACCAGATCATTCTGCCTTTCTTTTATTAATGACCATATGAAAGCATGAATAGTACTTATATACAAGTATATTTAATGAAATGTATAATTATTTATTAAATATAAAATTCTAAATACCATTTCAAATTTTTTAAAAATTGTTTTATTGATTTCAGTTGTGCTGTTATAATTGAATCAATATAATTATATCAATTTCTTTTAATTAAAAATAGATCAGCAGCAAACACATAAGAATATATATATATATATATATAT
>JAOUZG010017157.1:3403604-3458319 GCA_026289955.1 Argiope argentata | reverse complement strand
ATATATAAGATAGTATGTGCCATTTAATTAAATTAACAATTTGAGTAAAAAAAATTCGTATGTCAAGGGGTTAAAATCTTTTTAGATTGAACAAGACTCAGTACAAATTAATAATATTTTCTTGAAATGACGTTTTTGCAAATTTATGAGATTATATTTTTGAGTCTAATGATGTCAGTTCGTTTTTATATACCCTTAAAACACCTTGAAAAAGAAAGAAAAAAAAAGCAAAAGAAATATAATTTTAATTGTTAATTATTTAAGTTCTCTTCAATTAAAAATATTTTAAAGAAAATCACTTTAAAACAAAAAGAGTAAATAAATATTTTAAATGAGAGCATTATAAATTATTTCCCGATAAATTCTGAAATCCACAAAATTTTAACAAACGAAGCATTTTTTTTTCTTTATCACATTGTCAACCATAATATTTACGATATCTAAACAAATTTATTGATAGATGCGGGATGCAAGCCTTTACATTCTTTATTATAAAATTAAAAAAAGTTTTTAAATTTGTATGAATTTTTGTGCATCTTTCCCAAAAAAATTTATAAGTCAATGAAGAGAAATGTATCACTGACAATTAATTTAAAATATTTCTTTTATTTTTAAAACAGCTTTAAATTAAGCCATAATTCTGTCTTTAAACACTGGAAAATCCTTCACAGCAGCAGAATTCTCATGCTAACCAGAAAATGAAATTTTAATTATGTTAATATCAAATCGTTTCAATCGAGGAAATTTAGTAATTACGGTGTTTATATCCAGTTAAGAATGATATAAATCTATATGAAGTTTGTTTGAAGCAGTGAATATCAGCAAAAACTTGTTTAAAAACACAAATTAATAACTATCTGTGAAGATAAATACGGAAGGAATCTAATTTTCGTTCAATGAGACAAACTGCGTATAGCTTCCAGCGATAGGGAGAGTTGACTCTTTTGTGAAATAGGAACCTCTCTGCGTGTGATCAAAGGTCCCACCGCCAGCCACAACTATTTGTTGGAGGTCGTTCCCGGAAAGAGCATCAGTGGGTAAGGGACTTTCCCAATCCATGACTGAAATCTGCTTCGAGAGCGTCAATTGGACAGATCGTATCGATTGTTTCTTTCTATCGTGATCCAAGACCTGAAATCGAAATATCAACCAGTAAGAACGTGCCAGTGATTTGAATCCCACCCCTTTTTAAAAAGTCTTGACATTTGTGACTTTTTGATATTAGTTACGTAATAACCGTTTCTAAAATATTCGTCATCCCTAACTCTGACCGAATATTTTTCGATGTTGATGAAAAAATCAAATTAAAAGCGATTTTGCGAATGACGAGGAGCTCATGCCATGCGATATATACAAGTGGAATTGGCTCATTTCGCATGGCAACTTTAAAAAAATAAATAGCTGTTTTGGGTAAAATGAAAAGGCTATTTCGTTCCATTTTCAGTCTTCCTTCTGTACCAAAGATTCTCTTGATCTCTGAAGCAGAAAAGGAAAGTAATGCAAATAATAAATGAGCTTTTCTCGATAAATCCCAAAATAATGAAGCAATGCAAGTGATTCAGCAATATATTTACTCTGTGCAAAAGAAATTTGATGATGATTTATCTTTGGATGCAGAGATACCCAGACCTACGAAAGAATGTTCAGTAATAGATTATTATCAGACAGGAAATTTAAAAAATATTAGGCATCACAAGCTTTCTCCAATACCAGAAGAAACGGAAGAAGAGTTGGCGAGATGGAACAAATCAATTGAATTTTTTACATGGACAACAAAGCAAAAGGTACTCCTTTTAATTCGTATTTTTTTAAAAAAAAATAATTATAATGCTTATAATCCAAAACTAAACTAAAGCATATGATACCGTATCCAAACTTTAAGCTTTTAAAAACGATACATTATCGTATATTTTAACCTAAACTATTTCCTTCAGTTGAGATTTAGCAACTCTTACACTGTTTGGTATAGTTTAGCAGATATTAGGGAAACCTTTGTTCCACGTTCTTTAGTTTGACTTAATTTAAAGTCAACTTATCAGCATTAATCTTCCTGTACTTTGACAGTTTCCCTTTTCTCATAAAGTTTGAAATGTTATATGATGCCATTTATACATTCTTATCACATTTCAAAATATCAATCAATTACAGTCAATTAACAATACATAATATTCTTTCACACACTTCCATTTTTATCACCACACATATTTAGAAATATTCAATAGTTATTTTGGTTATTTATATGCATCTGCCGGAATTTTTATGTTCAGCATTTTGTTTTCGAAGAAAGGCTGAAATTAGTTTAGTAATAATTAATATGAAAAAATAAATAAATAAAAATCACCCCCTCCAAAAAACAAACTAGATAGTTGTTGTGATAAACAAAGCAATAGAAAGTCACAATTAAAGATCGACACATTTAATTAGAAAATTAAAATATATACTTAATTGAGTATACATTCTTTAGTTTGCATCTTGCCTTTCATGAGCAGCAGCTGCTCCTTAGAAATTATGTTTCCTTCAACGATCCGATACGCCACTCTTTGGGGTGGTTGTGACAAAAGTCACAAAGAAATGTTTTTGCATCTTCCCACAATGCAAAAATGCGATATCAGATTAAAATTATATTTAATAACTCTTCCTCTTTGGTGGTTAGCTGGTATGACTAGGATATTGGTTATTTTCGTTTAGAGATAATTTCAATTTCCTCATTCCGTCGAAATGTCAGACATTAAAGCTGTGTTATCTTAATCATCTTACGTAAGTTCTATTCATTTTGTGCATGGACCCAACTAAGGAAGACAGATCCTACGACAGCATAGAGCAATTAAAAATGTAAATATTCCATTTGTCTATCTTCTAAATTTCGTAGTATTGCAGCTCCACTTTTCTTTGTTCGTCTCGTAACTCAAGTATTAAACAGAGTCCTTTACCCTAAAAACTCGAAGAAAATCCCATGATTAAAGTATTTGATGAATTAATGAAAACAATTTGTATATCAATAATGTAATCTACAGTTAAAAAGTGGAGAAAAAACTTTAAATTCAGAAAAAAATTGCACGCATATTAAAACAGTATAATCGGAAAAGATAATTTTTTAAATTTTAAGGTGGCGTACAGTGTAAATACTCCAAAAATTCCTTTATTTGTTATTAATTCCTAGATGAACATTCCCACTTTCCAAAATAAATCTGTTTTGATCCTATGATATTACCAAACCAAATCATACGGTTTAGACCGTAGAGCATAAAAGTAGACGTGCACACTTCCATCTCTATCCTTAGTAGAGATACGGACAAACTTTTTTACTTCACAATTTTTTTTAATCCATAAAATGAACTTTGAAAGAAAAAATTTCCTGAAAAAAAACTCAATGACCTGAAGATAAAATGGTTTACTACAGATTCGGTTTTCAAAAGATGAGTCGTAAATTTTAACAGTTTAGGAATTTATGATTGTTAGAATGTCGATTCAAATTGAATTGCTTTTAAGATTATAATTTATTAAAATGTTATTTTTACGAAACCGTTCACAGCTTTTGGTTTTGATGGAATATATTGAGTTTAAAATTTCAAGTTTAGGAAAAAGGCAAAATAAACTTCTGTCTCTCTCTCTCTCTATATATATAAAAACCGGTTACTCACCATAGCTTTCGATAGTTTGCTTTAGCAGAATAATTATGGCATTTTCTTTGTATATAGTATAAATCGGGATAGATAATTTTTCGAAGCAACATTTTCAAACTCAAATATCGTATTCATAAAACTTCATCTTTATCCGGCGAGGTTTTTATGCATGCTGTTTATTTTCCCTCCATGGAAATGATATGTTATTTAATTTTTTTTCTTTCTGCAGGCAAAAAAATTAGTAACATACAATAATACATTTCAATTTTATGATAAATCACTGCTTTATCATAAAATTCAGTCATTTCAACTTTAACAGCTAATTATAGTTGCTTTTTTAAAACTCTTTAAGTAATATTTATCTGTGATGAAATCTTGCGAAAATAAATGATATATATATATATATATATATATATATATATATATATATATATAATTTAAACCATAAAGATGACTACTAGGGGGATAGATGGATTATTAAAACAAACAGTATTCATTTATTTTTATGACCTTCATACCTATTATCTGTTTATGCCTAACTCCATTGCACATAAGATGCCTAAACGATAGGAGACAGTTTGCATTGTTTTGACAATATATCAAGAAGAATGTAAAAAGTATAGATGTACCAAGTAAATGAAAATCATAAATTTATTAAGAGACAATTTGCTACCTTGTATTTTAAAACAAACAATTTTTTTTCAAACTAGTAGAAATATACTACAAGGCTGCATTTGAATATTTAGAATCAATGCATCTATCATCGTAGAAGTCTGTTTTGAAAATGCGAAAAAACAAACTCGATTATCTGATTTTGTTTAAAATATGTGTCTAGAAACTAAAATGTTTCTTATTACAGGAAAAAAATAATGAAAATAAAATACATCAAATAAGAAATTGCTTGCTGTCTCAGGAACAACAAGTTTCTTTTACAAAAAATGCACCTGAAATGATAAAAATGTTGCAAGAAATGACCATATTCACAATATCTAAAGGTAAATAAAAAGTGATTTCTAATTATGATAACTTTGTTTTTTATAAATATTAAAATAATTCAATGTAATAAATTACTATAAAGGAAAAAAATTACAGAAAACTAGGACATCCAAAAGTTGACTTCTTGAATATTATCTTTGAATATGTGAGGTAAATATAAACAACAGCATCCTGAAGAAAGGAAAAAGGAAGTGACTTCTGAAATTTTTCCAATTACTCCCCAACAAATAAATAGTCTTCTTTATATATTATTGCACAAAATATAAGATCTCGGGCAAAATAATGAGTATTTGTAATAATAAACATAATGAGTATTCAGATTTTGGTACTATTCCTTCAGTCAGGAGCAAGCAAAATATCGCCAAATAATGTTGAATTCCGCCATATTTTCTGGTGATTCTTCGCTTGCACCTGGCTAAATGAAAAGTAACCAGATTTTTATTTTCAGAATCCCAATGCATGTTTCATTGCTTCACAGTATAATAATAATAATAAAATGTTTCTTATTTTAATTTCATTAAACCCGAATTTTATACAAAGATACAATTTTAATAACTAGATTACTCAAAAAGTCATTTATTTAAATTGTTATATTTTTGATACATGTGTATCGATTGAAGGTCGCGATACGAACCTGCGGTGCCAGGACCAGTAGCAAAAGTCGACTTCAGTATCATAGAAGTTATCTGGCTTATAAGGCTAAATGCTATACATGCATATTGCAAGTTATATACTTTTTTTTGCTAGAAAACCAACAGACATAATTACAAAAATATTTTTCTTGGATTAAGAGAGGTTTCTACAACATGGAAATTCATGAAAGTTCATAGTTTCAATAAGAATATGAAGAAGTAAAAAGTACACTTTAGTCAAGTTTTACACCTTTTTTTTTTTAGAATTTAAAATTTTAAGATAATTGTGATAGAAATATTTGTCATAAAGGATTTGATACACATTCATATGTATTATTCATTTAGTAGAAATTAAATATCACCTGTAAAAATTTAAAGATTATGGGAATTTAACTTAGCATTTCAGATGACCTGACAGTCTTTGGCAGATGCAGAGCATTATTATAATTTATTTATTTTTTGAAAAATTAATAGTAAATCACTTGCATGTTAAACTTGAACCCACCAATCAAGAGCATTCATAATTGACAGCATATGCTTTTCATCTAACTATCCTTTTTTCAAATTTATATGTTCAGTATTTAATTTATATACATTTTTTAATGAAAAATTCAAAACTTATGGTAAATACAATTGAAAATATTTGATGGGAAAAAATAGCATAACCTATTTTGACAGTAGATTTGAGGGATATTTTATAAAAATATCAAGTAAATTATTGAAATTCCATGTATAAGATATTTATAAAAAATAGCAAAATCTCCATATTTTGACATAATAAAGTAATAAGAAAACAAACATAATTTTTAATGTGAACAGCAATTAATTTTATTTTACCAAGAATAATACCAAGTAATATCTAAATGTGTAATTGTTTTAATTATATATTCTTTTTAATAGAAAATTAATTTTTTAAAAAAGTAAGATATATGGAATTTTTTAACTTTTCCATTAGCTCTGACGCCAGCAAAAAAACACCAAAGAAGTTTGGCAGAATTCTACATAATTTGGCGACTTTTGGCTTTAAAATAACTCTAAGAAATTTAGCAGAATTTTACATTTGGCGATTTTTTACTGATGCCTGGCTAATGGAAATTTATCGGAATTTTCTAATAAAATTCATATTTTCTACAAAATGTTAATAAAAATTTTATTTTTTAAAAATAAATCTGCGTCAGAAAAGAAGAAATTAAAAAAAAAAAAAAAACATGCATTTAACTTTCAACCAAATCACAAAATCAATATGTACTCTGCAAATGATTATGCACTCTGTTAATATTTATCCACAAAAATTATTTATGTAAACACTTATAATAAAAGTAATTCTGTTAGTTTTGTTTTTTAACTTTGATTTTATCAAACTTCTCCAAAATCAGATGCACATGTAAATAAATTTAATAGGAGGGGTGAGGGAGGTCCATAAGGATGATAAAAAGCATCTTAATTTTTTTTAGATTAATGTCCTATTTTGGTGCTACATAAATTTTACTTACAGCATGAATCTTTCAGAATTTTGAATCATAGTCAGACAATAACGAATATTCACGTTTTAGAAATTTCCATCCTTTTTAAAGTAACAATATCTGACACATGTCAAATTTGATATCTACTAGGTAGACCTTTGATAAAATTAAATTATCTAGAATCAAAATCTTGCAATTAAAACCTTACTGTGAATTTCCTTTAGCTCAATGTATTTTAATATTCATACTGTTTTTTATTTTAATTTATTAAAATAATTTTCTTTAAGTCAAATATACATGAAATATGTATTCTTTTTAAAAAAATAATTCTCTTTAATAAGAGTAGGAAAAAAACTACTGGGCATGAAACATAAACATGAAAAAACTAGTGGTATTTTAATATTTTTTTTTAAGTTTTACTCAATACAAAAGGTTGAATTTAAATTATTTCGCTTTCATGACACTTTATGGGAATAACAATAAACAATGTGAGACAGAGACTAACTTTACACATAACAAAATTTTTGCTTTTTTAAAACTAAAGTTTTATTAAGATGGTGACTCTGAATTCTCTTTGTCAGATTTATCTCCACTAAAACATATTTAATAGATACTAAAAAATAGTCAGTAAAAGAACTACCCTAAACATATTAAATAAAATAGGTCAAGGATATTTAGTATCATACTTAGTATTACATAATAGAGATAATTTAAAGAATTTAAAATATAAATTTTGATTTTAATTCTGTTTGATAAAAAGCAATATAAAAAATATTATATCTTTATTTCCATCAGAAACAATACATAAATCTTTTTTAGATTGGAATTTATCACAGGACTGTAAGTCAATATAAACATGTAAATATACATCAATATATGCAAATACAGGAACAGTAAAAAAATATTTTATATTCACAACTAAGTAGACTATATCATTAAATGTTTATTTAAAAAATGCCCATACTATAATATAAACAACTCAGAATCAAGAATGAAGCATTCTTCAAAATACAATAATTTTAAATATTTATGTAAGATTGCAAAATAAAATTTGTCTTTTAAAGACATGTTTTAAGTATATGAAGTTCACCCATTTGAATAGAAAGTATATAATTAAGTATTATTTGTAATGTAATAATATATGTAATAAAAGTAATTTTATTGAAATATGAACTAAATACATGACACACATGGTGTAAATATATAAATAATTTGAAACCTCTCCACATAGTAAAAATTGAGTAATACAAATAGTTGTTCCAACAAAATATGTTTAACAATTTCATTTAATA
Organism: Argiope argentata; assembly: GCA_026289955.1. Classification (NCBI taxonomy): domain Eukaryota; kingdom Metazoa; phylum Arthropoda; class Arachnida; order Araneae; family Araneidae; genus Argiope; species Argiope argentata. The sequence goes on along the minus strand of JAOUZG010017157.1, from coordinate 3,450,313 downwards.
TAGATTTAGAAGTATAGATATTTAATATTCTTATACAAAAAAATCATAAAAAATAGATATAAAAAGTGATTTGAATACTTAAGCAAATTATACCATATCAGTAATAAATATTTAAGAATTAAATGACAGTTACAGTATTTTTAATTTCTTCACATATGCTAAACAGTTAAGAAATTTGGAATAACTTATGAATGACTTAAAGAAAATGAAGTTTAAACAATTTTTGGACAAATAAGTTTCAATGAAGTATTTCTATGAGTAATTCATGTTGAATTTCCAAGGTGGAGCAATTTTCTTATAAATTTTGGACCTGACCAGTTGCCTCTGAAATTTCAGTGGAAAAAAAGCAATTTATAATAATTATATAAGCAATTTATATGATATATAGAGCATTTATTAATTTCAACAATATAAGAAAATTATTGCATTTATTTTCAAACACTGCAGTAATAAATTCATGTAAATTATGTCACCTTGTAGCAAATATTTTTTTCTCTAAAAGCTTTATTAAGTCATATGAAATGTTCAATATATTTCTTCATAATTTATATAAAAAATTTAGTACACTAATTTAAATATATTTGAATTTTTCCTACAGTACTTTTTATTTTATTGAGGTTATAGGATTAAGATAAAAAATTAATCTAATTATTTGTAATAACAGAGTAAACTTATATTGATAATGCAAACTAATTTTTTGTTATAAAATTGTCCATTATATTTAGACACCCATGCAATTTATTCTAGGTTTGTAACCAATTAATATATTATGGTACGTAATATATAACCAATTAATATATTACGATAAATAAAATAGCAACACAGTAAATTTTTGTCTTGCATTTTAGGAATGGGGGAAAAAATCATACATCTGAGTTACACAAAGTAGTTTTTCAACTAAAATATTTTTAAAGATTGATTTCAAAATTTCTATTAATGCCCAAATTTTTTCCATTCAATCTTGTAGGAAATAAATATTTTACAACTAAATTTTAAAATTTGCAGCCTCTTGAAATCTCCTTTGAACAGAATAAATTTATATCTCTCAATCTCATAACCAACGCATGAAATTCTGGAGCATGAAAAGAAAATCCCACATTCTGTTGAAGATGTTTCATGGTGGATAAAAATAAAAGATTATTCTAAAAAAAGTTAACTTTATAAAAAATTAACATAAAATATTTAAAATAATTTTAACCACATTTGTGCCTACAACGCTTAGCATCTTTAAAATGTAGAATGTAACCTTTCTATGAAATATGATTCCCAACACCTTTTGTGAAATTTCATTATATTTTCCATTTTGATTTAAAATACATATCAAAACAACCTTTAAACAAATTCATTTAGATTATCACAAGTAACATGGAATAGATGACTTTACAAAAAATAAGAGAAGCATAATTTATTTTTATTTTCTGCATGGACAAATATTTTCTGATTGTGTATAATTATATCTTAAATATTCTTTAATATTGGCTCAATTTAAGAATATATCACTTATATGTCCTATTTTACTTGCAATTAAGTACATTTTAAATTGTTTCATTAATGTGAAAATTAAACTTTATATTTGAGAAATGGCAATGGATAGATATCTTAAATATTCTCTAATACTTGCTCAATTTAAGGATGCATCACTTAGATGTCCTATTCTACTTGCAATAAATTTTAAATTGTTTCATTAGTGTGAAAATTACCTTTATATTTGAAAAAAAAGAAATGAATAATAGTATTTCTTTACAATTTGTCAACATTAGAATTAAATTACCTACAGACAAACTCTGAAGTTTGAAAAAATATTTTATCGCTTTTTGGAATCATCAGTCTTAATTTATAATTTTTCAAAACTAACAGTTTATTTTCAGTTCATGTAACTTCAATGTCAAATAATTAATTCAAAATGCAAATAGATTTAAGTTACTAGCAATTTTTATTGACATAACTAAATAATTATAACTAAATGTTGGATAGACTAGCTAGTTACTAGTGGCAGCTAAAATGCAATTAAAACTAAATAAATAAGAAAATTTATGAATTGTGCAGACACAATAAATAAATATATATATTATAAAATTTCAAAGAATATTGCAAAATCACTTTACAACGTTTAATATAACATATATAGATTTAATACATAATTATCTTATGTATAATAATTAAAAAATTATTAAAATTATTTGCAGTTAGTCAATGCTTTACATTCATAGATTGCAACATATAATTAAAATATTTATAGTGACAATCTTCCCATAATTATTTTTATAATAAATCTCAATGAACCAAATAGACATTATATATATAATATATTAAAAAAGATTCCAAACAGATTATGTACATTAATTTATCAAAAGAATAACTGATTTAAATTATCTTTGGATATTGGGGACCAGAAACATTAATGTTACCAATAAAAAGCACATAAGAGCAGAAGGAAATGTGGATATGACATGAAGGATGGTTAGATCAGGGATGATATGCAAACACTGCAACTAAACAGCTTCTCTCTTTGATTCAATATTGATAGGAAACAAAGTTTCCTTATTTTTAAATTTCATAAATTTTATATTTTAAGTATTTACCCATTTCAAGCATTGTGTTTCAAATTAATAATTCACATAAAAAAGAATTAGATTATTTTTTTTTTTTACTTTATCAATGCAGATAATTTTTATTCCTACCATAAATGCATATTGGATAAATCAAATGATCAAAAATCCATTTGTATTTATTAATAAATAAAGTTGAAAAGTGATAATGGTGCGGTAAAAGTTTAACATTTAAGTCTAGAAAATGCCATCACCACCTCCTAGTTGGTGAGGACACATTCAAATAAAAACATCTTAATTTCATTTTCATTTAATCCATTAAAAATACATTTAAAAAATTCAAAAAATGAAACTTAAACTACAATATGGACATAAAAACTAATAACTCAATACAAAAACATTATAAAATAGAAAAAAAAAACCATAAGATTTTTATCAAAATCATCCTTGTTTACAACACTGAAAAAAGAAATGGATAATATACATATATGAAATAAAATATAGTGTCAATAGTTTTAAACATTAGCATGGTTTGAAATTTTTTTATCCATTTAAATTTTTAATGGAAGCAATACTTACTTCAGCATAAAGTTCCAATACAGAAAAGGTAATAAATCTTTTTTTATATAGTAAAACAAAACACGTTCTCTACTTTGATCAATTGGCAGAGTTTCTTCAGGAAGCATTTCATAATTGAATTCTGCTATAATTCCTTTGTTATAGCCAGTAACAAGAGGACAAGAAGTATATCCATAATACTGAAATAAAGAGAAATACATTATGAAATACGAATTTAATTTTTAAATGAAGAATAATAGCTTATACGCTTCTTAAAATTTAAAATATATTTTATATAAAATTTTAATAAAAATAATAATTGGTTGTTATTTATATATATTGTAATTACAATAATTAATAGGAAATAATAAATATAACAATTTCTTACTAATTATTAAAATTACCAATAAAAACTGATTGACTATACAGTCTAATTGACACATATATTTAATATAAAAATTAAGCACATTAGCATTAAACTTCTAGCAAAATTAATTAATTTACATGTAATTAAAAAAAGCTTACCCCATGAGTTAGAACCTGTCCCTTTATTGCCAATTTGAGATTTTGGGCCACAACACCACTTTGACCAGCTAAAAATTAATGTCGTATTTCAATTAGAATTAATAACACGTTGTTCATTCCTTTCTTAGAGTTATTGGTAAAATTCAAGTGTACAATATGAAGCATCAAACGTCCCTTGCAAGTAAAGAATTTTTGTTTTCTTTACATAAATTATGTGAAAATGAACAGTAAATATATATATCTATGATTTTAAATTCCTAAAAATTACATCTACAAAAATACTAATTCATTTATTTACCTGGTTTTTATTTTTATTATTTAATACTTATAACGTTGAAAATGATAATATTCCAGAAAAGTAGTTTTTTTTTTTTTTTTTTTTTAAATGTACATTGCTGGATTGACTTAGATTTCATCTTTAAATTTTAAGACAGAATTCAAGGGACAGACATCACAAGACCATGATAAGGTTAGAGAGAGAGAACAAAATTTATACAGAATGTTTTTTAAACATTTTCAGAACATTTAACAATCAGGATCCAAATGAATGGCAGACAAAAACTGGAGTAACAAATTTTAACAACAAATACAATTAAATACTATTTTATATATGTATCATAGGTATTATTTTTAATTATTCTTTAATGTATGGAAAATTTACAAACATTTCCTTCCCCAATAAATATTAAGACATTTTGCAAACTGAAGAAATCCACTCAATATGTTTTAATTTCTTTTGTACAGTTAACACTTTTCTTTTAATGGATTTTTCTAATTAATGTATATAAATGATTCTTCTTATAATAGTAAAAAATATGCAAAAATGTTTTTATAGTGTGATTCATGCTTAAAAATATTATTTCTTCATTAAATGACTTAAAAATAGAGCTATCACACATTAAATACTTTTTTAACTACAAAAGGTTTTGGAAATAAACTACTATGTTTAGAAGATTTAAATGGATTTTCTTTTTCAAATTTTAAACTAAAAATATGTTTAAAATATATTTAAAATAAAAATATAAACTTAAAATAATAATCAAAATTTAAAATAAAGTACTTTAATATCTGTTATAAATTAACATAAATGAACACAGCAAACTTAGTTGACTAAAAAACACATTTCACATGAAATATAAGTAATTTCTATTTAGTATAATTAAGACTCAATGGATTTGACTTTTTCTTTGATTAGTCACATATAGCATTTGATAACTACTGTAGATCTAAATTTAAAAGGAGGGCAAATTCTGATTATTTATTTATTTATTATTATTATTTATTTTGACATAATAAACACTGACTAGGTTGGAAATGATTTTTTCATTCTTAAGAAACAAATACTTAGACTATCTTCTTCTGATTGGTATGAAAATAATCTTCACCCACTTTAATAGTCAAAAAACAGTTTCAAGAGTCAAAACTAAAATTAGCTTCAGATTGTTCATGGTAATTTCTCCAGTGCGCTGCCAAATTTACATTGCAATATCTCTCAAAAATGGTGATAGACAAAGCAAATGATCTTTATATCAAGGAGTCATGGGTTTTCATACACAATTAAAATTAGTGGAATTAGTACACTGAATATTTTATTTAACAGCTGTGTCTATCCAAACTTTTAAATCACACATTTTACAATGTGTTTTTAAAATGTAAATTCCTTTTCAAATATATTTCCCCATGTAATAAACAGAATCTGATACTGTTTTAATAGAATTTAACAACTTTTTGAATGCTATAGAATAAGAGAGATTTAAATATATAAATTTTTAATAAAATTTTTAAATTATCTTAAATTATCTGATAAAGACATTTCTTCATTCATGTATGAAAAATTTTATAGGATTTCAGATATGACAAAAATAGTATGTAAAATACTTGGAGTAATAAAACAATTATATACCTGCAGCTGCCATTGTTTTAGATGTTGGTACATTTACACAATCTCCCAAGCCAAACACATTTTCAAACTTAGTTGACTGAAGAGTATTCTTGTTTACATCCAAAAAACCTGAGGAATCTGAAAGAGAGCTTTCTCTTATAGAAGGTGGAGGAACCATAGGAGGAGTGATGTGTAGCATTTCATACTGCGAAAGAAAACAAATTTCTTAAATCAGTTAGAAATGCTTACTAATTTTGAATGATATTGTGCTTTACTGAGAAAAAAAAACTGTGCATAAATAATATCTTAAATGCTAATATTGCATGTAACATGATAGACATAATAGTAGTTCACAAATATACATCATATTTATAGGATATGCTCATTCATATTTATTGCAAATTTACCTATCACGAATCATATCAGATAACTCTAAACTAAAGGCCCTTTTGGCATCATTCATCATCCTGCATTAACACTAGTGAAGCTTCCAAATAAACAATATTCTTTTTTCTCTATTCGGAAGGCACTTGCACACTGTGAAGCAAGTGGTAAAAATAAAATGTTTAATTTCTTTAATTAAATTGTAAATTAAATTATTTTTCTAAAATGATGCAATGATTAGAATCACAACAAAATAAATGTAACCCTAATTACAAAAATACTATAAATATACAGCATCTTCTCCAGGCAGTAAATGATTTAATAATATTTAAATAAAATTTGTTAGCAGTTAATTCTTTCAGATTTTATTAACAAATTACTCTATCATCAGTTGCTTAAAAAATATATTGCATTTAGAGTTCCAAACTCATATTACAGTATATTTTCGGAGAGAAGGGAAAACAATTAAAATGCCAATTGCTTAAGAAATCCTTTCTAGAGTGTCAAGCATGTAACATCAGTATTATATTGACTGTACCATAAAAATATTCTGTGTAACTGTTTAAAACAGATTAAAAAATTAATTTAGCACAAATAACACTTTTAGCTACAATGCTTCCATTGTGACACTGATGGCTTCCATTGCAGATGTTTTAATACAAGCATGGGGCTAAATTTAATACCTAATGATATCAGAAAGAAGAGATATTAAGAGAAAAATTGCACAAGAAAATCATTTAGGTTTAAAATAATCTTTTCTTTGGGGACTTATTTTCCATGAACAAATACTTAAAAAAACTAAACTTCAAAATTATTTTTTTCTATCGATTTCCCAATGGATAATTACTTTAAAGAATTTTATTTCATAACATTATGAGAATGTTACTATACTGTCATAATTCAGTTTGAAATCAATTAATAAACAGGTTTCTGATAAATTATACTAAACAAAGCAATAATTTTAGTTTAAAAAACACACACAAACAGACAAAATCTAATATGTAAATAAATTTAGAGCAATGCAGTATACTTCAATATTGTCTTAAAAAGAATAATAATGACAAAAATCAATAATATAAAATGTTCACAACAATCGAATTTGATTCATTAAAACAAAACAAAAAAAACCCATGTAGATCAAATTATCTTTGCACATAAGATAGGATTACTGGTATAAATTGTAACTAATAAACTTCATGAAAATGCATCCAAAATATATCAAATAAATGTAAAGCATATTATTTTGTTAATGTAATAAATGGATATAAAATAAATAAAACCTTAAATATTTCAGTTCTAGATGATTCTTCTTTCCCAAGTTTTTCAAATACAGCTTCTTTAGACTCTGGTTTGACTTCCATAAGATTGTAATTATAGTTGATAAATATATTTTTTTGCTTTGCAACTTGTTCTAAAACTTCAGCATATTTTTTACAGGAAAAAATGACAGGTAAAGCAGTATTGAATATTAAGTTTGTTTTGTTTCTCTTTCCTGTCTAAAAAAATAAAAATAATGCTATGTTACAAATAAAAAAAAACCAACATATTATTAAAGAAACTCTATATTAAAATGCCTAGAGATTTTCATTTTTAGAGACAAGCAGAAAACAAAGAATAAAAACATGTAAATGAAGAAAATTCATTTCTGTAGTTCCTTGTAGAAAATTTTGTATCCAAATTATGTTATTTTTCTATTCAAACAAATTATACAATGCACTCATATGTGTAAAAATTATAACAAAATAAACTAATTTAAGTAATATTCTTTATTAAAATATAATTTGGAACTAGTACAAAATAAATTCAGAATTTTAAAATGATATGAAAATAATTATAGTTCTGAGAATAGTGAATGATCTTTGAGATCAATCAAAAGTAGTGTAAAGAAAAAATGAAATAGGATTATCATCTTTTGATTGGTAAGTGGATAGCCGAAATCATGGAGAAAACACATTTTGAATTTTGTTTTTATTCCATTTCAAGAGGGAGCAGATTATTTACAAGCAGAAAGGATATAAACACATAAAAAGGCTTAAAAAAGAGTAAAAAAGAATGGTAAAAAGGAAAGGAAAGTTCTGGCATTATATAAAATGTCTTCATAAATTTGTCATGTGTAGATTTCTGACAAGAATTCTTAGTTTTGACCTTGACAAGAGAAACTCAGGAATCCTTTAAAAGAATCTATTTACAGTAATTATTAGTGCTTTATTATATCATGCACTCAGCAGGAAAAGTAATCAATGACACATTATCTTTATAATACTTCACTTGATTTATTTAATAGAAAAAGAGGCATGGATCAGAAAATAATAGAGCATTTTAGAATGAAGTTATTATGAGCTAAATTTTGGAAATTAACAAAGTTCGGAAGTAAACAAAACTTTGGAAAATAATTATAATTGAAATTAGAGTTTATAATAATTAAAATTTATATTATTGTATAAAATAAAATATATTATATATATATATATATATACGAAAGTAGAACGACTAAGAAAGATGTAGTAGAATAAGAAATCCAGACTGATTACTTTGTCAAAGGTCATCATAATGCAGGGATTCCAAAGATTTTTTCAGATCCTTTACAGTAAAAAATTCCTTTTTGGAATCCCTGCCTGACTCTTGAGATAGCCATGAGAATAGATTTCTTATTTTATTTTTTCCTTCCATTAACTTAGTATTTTTCTACTTTCATTTTGTTCATCTATGCTTTAGTAGTTGCAGCATAAGCACTTTCTAAATACAGTTGTGTTTTTTAAATATTATAGTTAATAAATTTTAATATTATAGTTTTTATTATAGTTATATTTTTGTTTCCAGTTATAGTTTAAAAATTATATTTTTTATTGCTTATAAAATGGATATATATATATATATATATATATATATATATATATATATATATATATATATAAAATTATCAAGTGATTTTCAATCAGTAAATCAACTAAAATATGGGCCATGAGTAATGCTGTAAAAATTAACTCTCTTTCCCAAATATATAAAGAAAAATTACCCTGAATGCATTTTTTCCACCATAGTCATAATTCTGAAAAATTGTGTCAATATTTAAGATTGACAACTGCCACTAACCAGTAAACAAAAAGTTACCTATAATCTATATTTTATTAAACATAATTAGATAAAATATGACTGTTCACCTTTGTAAAATACTCTTCTGCCAAATACATGATTTTTTGAGGAGCACCAGCACATTTGATCGGATTTACAGGTTGTGTAAAAATGGCATTTCCTTCTTGAAAATCTTCCATTGTTTTAGCAGTTTTCTCAACATACTGTAAGCTATAGTTTGAGCAAACTCCTTTAGAATCAAATGCTTCAGGCAAACCCTTTATCTACACTTCAAATAACAAACTATTATTGGTAAAATAATTTTATACAGAAAGACACATAGTACTCCAAAATTAGAAAAAAACATATCACTTTCAAATAATATAAATTACTTCATAAAATTGTTATGAATATACAATAATACTGCTATTAAAAAAAACTATAATACATGCAGTTCAAAATATTTCAGAAAATGTTAATACAGCCACATACATTTTTACTTCATAATAATAAAATTGTTATTTTTTAGTAGTTAAATTGAAATAATGCATACCTTTTCATAAGCAAGTTTTATTCCTAAAGCAACAATTAAAAAATCATACTGAATCTGAAACAAAATACAATGTAATAAGTTTTAAATTAATAATCAAAAATTTAAATATAATTTTTAAAAAAGAAAAAATAATGCACTATCTAAATATTTCGTAAATGAATGTTACGAAGGATAAAAAATGTATCTTAAATAAATAAATTGTGCATAATTATGAGCTTATTGAAAAACAAAATATAGTGCGCAGGTAATAACTGAATTATGAAAATTTTAATTTCAAGACCTAATTACATGGATTCAAGACTTTCCTCTTTTTACTATGATGTTCTTTTTATAGTAATTTAAATAGTTACTCAGCAATTGATTAAAAAAATCAGAAAGAACAATTAATGGATAACATGGGAAGTGGGAGGAATCCTATAAATATAATTTTTCTAATCTTAAGAAATTTTAGATGTCCTACTGTTCTTATGTCCATTCTTTTGTTATACATAGTTTCTGGAAAAATAAATACTTGTAAATGATGTTAAAATTTTTTTAAAAAATCTAAAAATTATTTTTTGAGAGAAGTTTTTATTTTATTGCAATTTGTTTCGGGTATTTATTCTTCAGAACTCACTCTATCATAAATCTAAATCATAAATGTACTAAATTTTTCATATAGAAAATTTTTTTATGCTCTAATTATTCAGAAAGTTTAAAATGATATAGTTAAAAATTGATTTCAAATATAGATTATTGATGATAAACTTAAAATGATATACATTAATTTTTTTAAAGACATAAAACCAACAATGTTTAAAGATTCAGAAGTTTTAAGGTTCAAATATTGAAACATATATATGATCGAATGCTCAGAATATATCCAAATAAATGCATGCACAGGCACCCCAACTTTTATTTCCTGAAGTGGGGGGAAATCAAGAGCTATTAAATAATAAATTCAGATATAAAAATGCAGACAGTAAATTCTAATTCAATATTTTCACTATTACAGATCAAATGCATAATTTCTTTCTAGCATAGAGCATCTAAAATTTTACATGGGAAGCATTAATGATATCCATTATGCTCAACCTGCATTTAATAAACCTAACTTGTACTCCAAAGTAGATTTTGAGATTTGGTCATTAACTACTGCATACCATTATTAGATGGCTGTCACCATACAGCAGTTTCCCAGAAATTGTTACTGATTCTTTACGTCACAAACATATTCCCACTTTAGTTGAAATAAAATCATTAAGAAATGCTATAAAAATAGTTAATTTTGACTAATGCAAAACAAAATGACAAGGAAAACGAATACAAGAGACAGACACAAGAAAAAAATTAAATAAATTAAAATGAAATCTGCTAAGCATATTTCAAAGTATCATGTCAGAACATAATTTCTTGAATGGCCAAGCACCATGTACTTGTGCAAGTTAAATTATATTTTTCCTCATTTTAATTGTTTCATTGAATTAATAACTTTAGCATTGCAAATGATTAAAAAAAAACTTTGTTTAGTGTTTATTGTTAAAAAAATATAACATTTCTTATTTATCTCATATAATCACATGTTCGAAATTACATTTTTCTAGGTTTCATTTGCCGTAGTAATTAACTTTTTTTAAAAAATCAGGGCTTGCTTTGCTTTTGCAGGGAATGCTTTTGTCAATGCAATGGCAACATGTCATTAAAAGCTGGTTTTTAGAGATGCTCATGCAGATAATAAAACTTCAATTTTTTGCCCACAGATTTTTGTGCACACCAAAAAACTCATCAAAAACATCATGTTCTGACATAAGGAAAAAATAATAAAAAAAAACTTCATTTGCACCCTCTGCCACACACAAATGTTGCATTAACTGGAAACAATATGCCATTAAAATAATTTGAACTTATATTCAAATTATTATGATATTATGTTATTTAAATATATTTTTCTGTAGAATAAGAAATATTTCACAAAATATTATTGATGAAATGCCAACAAAAGTTGGAGCCAGGTTCAATTTCCTTGTTTTTTTTAAATTCCAAAAATGATTGTGGAAATACATTTGTTTCATTTACAAAGACTTGTTGAATGCTTTGCCAACTATTAGATTAAACATATTAACATCAAGTAGAAATTTAAATAAATAGAACAATACTAATGTAAAGAGCAATGCTAAATAAGAGCCTTTTGCCATTAATTATGAGAATTTTAGGACAATCCTGCTATCTGGAAATATTTCTTAGAACAAATTTTAAATTTTGTATGAGTTGTATGAATAACAATCCCACACATTTGAAAGATTCCTCAATCCTGGATTTAAGTATTGTAAAGACACAATGAATAATATAACATTGTTTCTAGTAACCAGATGCCCTCTCAGTTTTGTAGTGGTAATCCTGCTTGCCTCTATTATCCCCAGTGGTGAAATTTTCAATGCAGAATAAGTTATAATCTGACTTTCTTTTTCCATCTCAAAATAACTAATCAATAATTAATCTATTTTAACAATAGAAAATCAAGTATTTTTCCAGGATGCAGAGTATTGCAACACAAATTTCAAGGAGTTTTCAGGCATTTTTAAAGACTCTGACTATGCTGATATGGATGATCTTTATATAGCACAAATATTTTTACACTATAATAAACGTTTATTCCAAAAACATACCCGACACTAAAATATATAGTAAATATAATTTATAGAATTCCATATCATTTTTCACATATTCATTAATTGAAGCATATTAATAATTGTCAAAAATTAAATAGTGGGTAAAAATAATTTTTTCAAAATCACAGTAAAAACTTAATAATTTTTTTGGATTTAATAAGTTCAAAGCAAATAAACAAAGTTTATAAAACAATATATATCTAATTTATTGAAAAAAAATTTAAGACATATATCCCTTCACCATGAAAGAAACAGAGAAATATTCAATTTACACTTATAATATACTGACTATTGCAAGTGAAAGGCTTTGGAAAAGCAACTATCCTTTTTAAAAATTTATTACAGTAAGTTATCATATAATTAATTCAAAGAATATTTGAATTTTCTTGGATATTTAAAAAAAGTTACAATTCAAATAAAACAAATTAATTACAATTTCTTAAAATTAATTTTAAGTATATGCTTTTTCAAATAATGAAATTCTTTTTTCATTTATAATACATTTTTTTTTGAAAACATATATGCACAAAAGAAACCTCCAGGTTCAGAGAATATATTCAAACTGTTTTTTCTTTATCAAATATTGAAATCAAAAAAGGCAAGACAAAAATGCCATAATATCCAAAATTAGTTTGGTATACTTTGCTTAGTTGCTTTTAGTTTTGATTGAATATGGCAATTATTTATATAAACAGCACAAGTTCATTTACATACATATAGATTTCCTATATAATGCTGCTAATGCATTTTAAAATGAACACTCGTACAATTAAAATAAAATATGTATTATAGAAAGCAATAAATAAAATTATTTTACAAGAAGCAAATAATTCTTCACAAATATAGATGCATTAATAAATTGTTGAATATGAATTAATCTTGAATATAACAGATGAATTAATGAAATGCCATTTTATTCTCCACCTCATGGTTCATACAAAACTAAATTGTAAGTTTTCATCTGCCTCTTTTTCAACAAAATTTATTTCAGGTTTATTGTATGGCCAAATGTCACATTTAATTTATTGTTTCCTTTTGTTTTAAAAAACTTTATTAGTATTTATCAAAACATATTTTAATTTATACGTTATAAATGAATTACAGAATATATTCAAAGAAAAATCTGCTTAATTTTTCAAATCCTACTATTAGCTCACACTCTCTCTGTATAAATATATCTTGTTCAAATTTTTAATTGTTAATAAAAAACTTTTTTTTTCATCCATTCAAGTTCAAGTAATTTTTTAAAACTTGTACATTTGATGTTAATACAGTTTTTTCAAATATCAATTTATTAATTGATTAAAAACTAAGTTTTTTTGCTAAAAATCTTTATTTTTCCATCGTCAAATCAGTAAGAATTTTAGTTCGTTTTTTCTTCATGCCAATGAGGTTAGGTTTAACATGTTTTCGACTGATTATTTCAAACGATTCTATTTATTTTCTTAATGTTTGATACATTTCAAATTAAACATCATAATTAACCAATTTTTTGGATTAATTTTGAAGTACTCTTGATTTGAAATAATACAGAATAAAGAAAATTAAAATATTTCAATCTTTATTGTGTTACCACAACTGATCAAGAAAATTCACGCATTTTATGTTGTCACAATTGGAGTTGAAAATTCAACGCTAATATAATTTTTTTTGATCAATTATTTATAGTGAGTGTAATTAGTAGGTTAGGATAGCCTGGCTGGTAGGGTATTGGTTTCGTGTCTCTTGTGTAGTGAGTTCAAAATGGCCAGCTGAAGACTGTGTGTCTAATGGACGCCAAATCTGTCATGCTCTTCTATGTTGTGAATAATATCACTGGGGGAACTGGGTCAGAAATGATCATTCTCTATTCTAGATCGAAATTACGATCTGTGTATGAATTAATGAAATGCATGAATGAATCCACTTCGTAAAACTTCGGGTTTGTGAAGCTAGAAGTCAAACTTTCAGTAACTAAAATAAAACAAAAAAAATTGAATTTAGTAGGAATTAACTTAAAAATATTTTTATATTACTTATTTTGTAGGATGTTTTCCAATTGATCTTGAGACATTAATTTTAGTAACACCTTCTGGTAAACTAAAATCTACTAGTAGTTTTAGTCTCATTTCTTTGGGGGACAAGATAACTGAAATGACATATAGCAAAAAGGAATTAGTTTCTCCCTTTCTAAAAAAATACAAAAATAATTACTGATTGAAAATTCTAATCAGTGTATCTTTTTACTAGCCTTTTGAAAGGATGATATGCATCAACATACTATAAAAATATTAATTTAGAGTGCTGTTAGTCAGATAATTTTTCTATTACAATCAGATATAAAATATTTTATTGTTAGGAAGAGATTTTTACTTCATTTATTTTAAAGATCTTTTTTTAAAATTTATTTAGAGTTTTATAAAGGGTTAACTTTTAAAGAAGAAATGCCAAAATCCTCTTTATATATGTAAAGAAAAGTATGGAACAATTGAACAGAAAACAGAGGATTAGAATTTGTAGAATCTCCTAATCTCTTATGGAATTATTACAATTTCTGTTTTCACTCTATCTTTTATACATGAGATGACTGAATAAGATAGAATGTTTGCACTCATCCCCGTTCCTGTAATCTTTATGTCCATTATTCATTTAGGTGTAGAAAGAACTATTGTATAAGAAAGGAAAGTAATTACCTATCAGATAAAAAGTGGAAAGGCAAATTAGTTTAATAGGCAGGGTAAAATCTAAATCGTTTAATAAAAACAGTTAGTACAGTATTTGTATTGGCTTAAACAATAGTAAAAGTTATACTGATACTATATTTGCATACCTCACAAGAAAAACATTAAGACATAGTAGATTTAAATTTTAAAAAAAATCACTGAAATTAATACATTATACTATTTTGACACTTTAAAAATACATACTTCTCCATTTTTCTCTGTGTGAACAGCATTTGATGATGGATCAAAAGCCATAATTTTATCTTTTATCCAATTAACTCCTTTAGGCATGACATTGCAAGTAGGAAGGCATGAACTTTGGAGACTTTTTTTCCTTCCACCAACAAGAGTCCATAATGGCTGATAATAATGCACCTACAAGATAAACATAGAGAAATTTATCATTTAAAAAACAATGGCAACTATAAAGACAACCTGCAAGCATAAACTAAAAGGAAGTTGGTATTTTGTAGAATGAAAGAAGCTTGTAAAAAGAAAAAGAATATATAACATTATATTAAATATATGCAACTTTATTCACAAATTAAAAAAAAATCCCTTTTTGTTGCTAAAGAAAGAAAAATTGGAAAAAAGCATTTTGAAGGGTAATTTGGAACGGATATCAACCTCATCTCTTATAATTTTAAAAACTGCAACAAATTTTGAGAAATATTAAGAGGAAATTACCTTTAAGAATTATAATTTTGAAATTAACATAAAATTGAAAAACTTCATTGTTATTCTATATTTTTCTTTTTGTGAAAAATGAAATTAGTTCAAACTTATATATATCTATATCTATATATAATAAATTTTCTTCAAGAAAGGAAGGAATGAAGGCATGTTCTCAGGTGTATGCTCCAGAAATGCAGTTCTTAAGAATCACGAATGTCACAAGATTTTCTTCAATAAGTTTTTTTAAAATTAAAATCAAAATAAAAGTAGGTAAAAATTAAAATGAAATCTTTGATTATAAATTTCAAGTTATCTTATGAGAATATTATTATTTTTAAGTCATTATTTATCTTAATTTTAAGTCATTAACCAATTTAAACAGGTTTGAAACAATCACAAGACTTCTCTCTCGATCCCTCTCTCTCTATATATAGTTATATACATATATAATGGCAATTCTTTTAAATAAAGTTTTGGAGCTTGACTGATTTTGAGATGAAAAAATAGCTATGATTTCACAGGTCTTTGTCAGCCTTTTAAAAATACATCTGCCATTGCAAAGTTTATGTGTGAAACATAAGTGATAGGGCAATACTGGTAAAAGCAGGTCAAATTTTTAAAAAATATATCTGCTTTCAAAGAAGCAAACATAACAGTAATATAATGCTGGTAAAAGCAAGTAAAAATATTTTTTGTCTTTAAATTTGGAGACATTAAAACCTCCTAACCAAAACAACATCATCATGTTCACACATGTTATTGGACATTCTACAGCTAAATAAAAGAAAATCATCAGTATTATTATGGTTTTACAAAACAAGTGCAGTTTACTTTATTAGAAATATTGAGATAAAAAAACATGATACCTCTGATGGTTCTATAACTGTAACATTTTTTTCACCCAGTTTCAACAATTTTGCTGCCATTGTAATACCTCCAGTTCCACCTCCAGCAATTAGAATTTTACAAATATTTTTATGAATAACAGGAGACAATGAAAAAGGCCTTTTCTGTTGAAAAATTGAATATGTATACTGAAAATCTGGATTCAGGAATTTATATGGCAATATTTTCCACATCTTCATGAGAACCTAATTTACCAGAATTAATACAAAGAAAATTCAAAATAAAAAAATCATTATTGAGAAGAAAAAAAAAATGTTTAAAAAGTTTCTTTTAAAAAAATAATTAATATTATAAAAAATTTCAAAACTCACAATTACTTCCAAATGCACATTCAAAAAGAATTTAGGTTGATTTTAAATGAAAACATTACTATTTTTTGCATTCAGGTTTATTGGTTTTCCAATTTAAAGTAATTATAGAATTAAAAATACTTTAATAATGAACAAATAATCGAAATTTCTCTAAAATAATTTTATTGATGCAAAACACTTCAAAGTACTTCTTTAGAGTTGAATAGAATAAGAGGGGAGGGAAAAAAAACTGCAACAGGTGGCATATAAAATCAATATTAGTTTTCTTTCTTTCAAAGGAGAACTAAAAAAAAATAATTCTGATTAAAATTGTATTATTATGATTAAGTTGTAGAGCATTCAATCATATTTAGTGTCAGGAAATTTTATCTGTTCAAAAATGCAACCGATTTTACCGCGGGGAATATAGAAAAATTTCTATCGAAAAATATTTGATGCAATTTTAATGTCATTAAAAATATGAATATAGAAATTATTCTCACAATCATATTGGCATAAGATTGTTTAAACTGAAACTTGAAAAAGAAAAAGATCAGATTTTTTCTACCGTTATTAGGTCTATATAATGAAAACGAAAATCCCTCTACGGTGGAAAAAATTTAACGGGAGGTAAACGAAAGCAGAAGACTTGATTGCATTACTCTGTAGTGACGTCAAAAATGTATTCTTTAATAAGATTTTTAATTTTAAATAAATATAGTATTTAATGCTATTAAATGATAAATATTACTACGTGAATAAAAATAAAAACTGCTTACTGCTTTTTACAAATAAATAAATAAATGGGAAATTTCAATTGTAAAAAGAGAGGGAGGGGGAATAATAAAATGTAAGGACTCTGTAACTGTGACGTCCATTAACAAAGCATTGAAATGTATGCTAGTTAATGGATTGTTGTGTTTTTGAGTTAGAATTTATTTCTTGAGTTATTAAATATGAGAAAGATATAGATTGCAAGATTCTTAAAGTCTTTAAATTGAATTAGTCGAATTTCCTTTAAGCTATTTTGATTCTCTGTGACTTTATCAATACAAATATGAATAGCCCATTTATAAACTTGGGTACACCACTGTCGGTTCCATCTCAGCCAGATCCTGTGGAAGAACAACATATTCAAGAACTTCAAAGACAATTAGGAAATTCACCCCTACAGCCACAACAACATGATAATTTACTCCAGAGTCCACAACATATTCAACAACAAAGAACTGGAGTTAGTGTTATTCAGCCGTACTCGGCTGGTACTGGACTGACACCTCAGAATATTTTGCAACCAACTGCATCCGTAAGATAAATGCTTCTTTATCGATGCGATTACGTGCAAAATCATCTTTGTATTAAATAACTCAATTAAATGAGTAATGTTATCTTTTTTTCTCTGTATTACAATTTAACTTATTCTTTAAATTTCCTGTACGGAGATACAGAAAAAAATCCGCATTGAAAACCGAAATTTTTGAAATGCTTGTTATATGATTCTTATAATCCCTATTATGTTAGAGCACGCGATAATGCATCAAGTTATATGTCTTAAAATTTTTTAATTATGATTTTTTAGCATTATGTAATTTAATACACAATCCTTTTAGAATTTTTATAGAACTGTATAAGCTAAATATTGGAAATAGCACTCTTTAACATTTCTTTTTTTATTTTTGTTAATTTAGTATGATTGTCTGATGTGAATTATGCAATACTAAAATTCGATCAAATTTAGAGAAAAGTATTCTGTTAAATACTTTCCTATTTTTCTTTCTTTTCATTACAGCAGATTAAATCCTTATAATAATTATTTTAAATCAGTGATTTTTCTTTAATTTTTTAAAAAATTTTCCTTATTAATATTGATATAAACTGGAGAATAAAATAATTAGCTTTCTAATTTTAAATTTGTCCATTAACAACGTTCCTTCCATCTGGTCAAAATTTAAAGTTATAAAATAAATTTATTATGGCATTAAAGTATTTTTACAACAATAATACTGTCTGTTAACAATAAGTTAAATATTTTTAAAGTTGTAGTGAAATTTTTAGAAAAGATAGAATAAAGCAGTATTTAGGCTTTAAAAAAAATTATTTGCCATTTCTTTATTTTTTTAAAGATATTAAGCTTCATTTGTGTTTTAAAAAATTGTGCTCTACTATAGTCTCCTGCAAAATAAATGTGAAAACAATTTCTTTAATAAATAACTATTAATTTTTTAAAAATAATTTTAAAGAAAATTTTGATCAAATCTTTTAAATTAAAAAAAAGTTTCAAATAATTTTTTTGTTTATGCAGTTGGAAATTTGAAGAGCATGTGAACATTTTGTAACATCAGCATTTTTCATTATAGCTAGTAGGAATTCTCAATTTAAGAAATCCAAAGAATAACAAATAATCAAATTATAACTTATTGGTTTTTTATTTGCAGATATCATTTATTTTAAAACTTAGGTTTAGGTTAGGTACCTTGGAAGTTAAATGAATCGTGAGGCAATTGTCATTTCAGTTTAGAAAAGATATAGGTTTATTTAATGAATCATTATATTTTCAGTTTTAAATAATAAAATTATTTTAAAAGAGAATTTTATATAAAAAAATTTTAATATAAATATTTTTAGCAGATTTTTTTCCCCTTTTATTTGTTTTTATATGTATATAGTGAAGCAGCAATTTTTTCTACTAAACATGTTTTATTTAAGAAATTTTTGCATTTTTTAAATTATTGGAACTTGATAATTATTTCATCAAAAGTGCTGAAATTTGTTCATTTCTCATGACAATTTTTGAAATATATGATGTGGCCAAGTTGCTTAGAAAATATTTTTTAAATATAAATTTTTGAATTTCAAAATCAAATTTATTTACATTTTAAATTTAAAAATCTGAGTTAATTGAAGATAGCTTTGTTATATTTTATCAAACATCCTAAGAAACCGAATCAAATATTGAAGCTTCAGTTCTCCAGTTCAGATTATGATTGATGCTTATTTTGACTGTTTGTTCTGATTAAAAGCAAAGTAGGTTTAACAATAATATAATATAAAGTTAAGGCTTAGCTTATTTATTTATTAGATAATCTTGCTTTTTTTTATTTTAGCCAATAGTACCATCACTTATTCCTAGTGTAAACAATGCTAATCTTGCTCTTACTCCGGGTGGTTCTGGGTCAATATTTCCTAGTACTCCTGGAAATCCCATGACCCCTATGACACCTATCACACCTTCTTCTGCTGATCCTGGCATTGTTCCACAATTACAGTAAGTTATTATGTTATTTGTTCATAAATGATGAAATTATGATTAATTTATATTGTAATGGTCCTGTAGAATATTATATTTTCTATAGTACTGAAAGGACAGATATAACTTGACATTTGTTAGAAGTGTGGAACTTGAAATATATAAGGTATTGGGATTTATTTTACAATGGCTTTTATCCCCAGTTTTCCAGAAGTTAATATTTAAAAAATCTTGTCAATAAACAACAATAACAAAAAAACAAGCACAAAAAAAACAAATTGGAGTTTCACTCAGTTAACAGTTAAAAGCAGTTCCACTGGTGCACTTTAGTACATATTCGGGAGTTCCAATGAAGAGCAGATGTAAAAGAAGACGGAGCATTCTCGCAACACAGAGTGGTGAAAAAGGGGCGAGTCACAAAGCAAGGTCACAACTGGATGAGGTCGAAAAACTTAGTAGATGTTGAAGTGCTTCATCACTTGAAGAGAAGTTTGTAGATTAGTCTTGTTAGCAGTAATTTTGCACAACATGTTTTTGAATGAGGTATCTTGTTTATCTAACTGGAGAAAAGTCCACAATTTGTCTCTATAGTATACATATTTTTTGCACGAGAGAAGTATGTGTTCAATATCATTGATGCTATTACAGTCACGGCAAAGGGGATCACTATGAAGATTAAAACGGTTTAACAATCCTGGAGTTATAATAGTTTTACTGATTAGTCTGGCCAAAACAACATCTTCCCTTCGATTTTTTGACCACGGGGATAGTGCTGCAATGCTAAGGATGTCTCCCAGCGAGAGGAAGTATTTACTATTTCTATAATTCTTGATAGTGTTTTGTTGCGATGCTCTTTTCAGGTTCGAAATTACATTTTCAGGAGAAATCCATTTATTCCATGGTGAATTGTCTGTAACTTCTTTGGCTAAGCTGTCTGCAAGCTCGTTCCAGATTATATTTGAATGACCAGGTACCCACAGGAAGGATATTTTTTGGTTTAGTTTGGTTAGAGTTTCAAGTTTAGACGCTATACGGTGAATAATTGTGGGCGATTGCAGAGTAATATTTTTCAATGATGTGAGCGCTGAGTAACTGTCTGTAAGAATCAAACAATCTTTTCCTGGTGCTACAAGAACATATCATTCTTCAGCAATGGCTAAACTTTCAGCAGTAAAAATGGAATTGACAGGATGGACTCAAAACATAAATTTTTGTTTGGAAGAAAAACCAGCAATTGAAGTGCGATGTAGATTTTTGGATGCATCTGTAGCAGTGATAAAATAATCTGGAAAGTAATTTCAAATACATTCATTAAAATAGTTATTAATTTCAGTCAAGAGTTAGAAGTGTGGAAAATAACTTGTTTATTTAATTACAAAAAATTTTAAGACTTTGTTCTATTGCCAGTTCTTATACCAAAACTCTAAATAAATTACTTTTAGGAGTAATTGGCTGCTATTTTGGAAAATGTATTTCACTTAACAATGACTTAGAAAGGGTATAATGATAAGTATCTGATAATTTTCAAATCATTTATGTTTATTTCTTTTGGTTTAATTCAAATTTTTTATACTAGTTGCCTTTGTTGATGAGTTTATTCACTGGAGATATTAGCTATATTAAATTTTGGATAAACCATTTAGTGAAAACTTCAGGATTTCTTAAATTATCAAAAAATAAAACCATGTTGTTTTAATAGTCATGTATATATAGCATGAACTTTTTTTAATGGAAATCTGTTCCTAGATGTCATAGCCATATCTATATTAATAAAAATGCAACTCGAAATGCGTTGCTAAGCTCAAAACTAGAGAACGGCTCGACCGATTTGGCTAATTTTTTAAAAATATTTTCGTTAAGGCACGAGGATGGTTCTTATTGAGAGAAAAGAGGAAAAACTGCGAGGAAAATAGTTAAAACGACACTTTTCTTACTTTCTCGCCAAAAATCTGCATTTCCTTCCCCCACGCCAACTGAGTAAGATAGCAGGAAGTAATAAATTATGATTTGCTTAGAAAGAAATGAGCGAAGTCAATTGGTTTTCATTCATAGAAAACAGGGAGTGTAAAAAAGAAAGAAAATAGTTGCTTTTGTGCAGCTGATTATACTGATTAAAAACATTCTTCCAAACGGACGTGAATATCATTTTGTTCATTATTTGATAGTTTTATTTTTTACTGTTTCTCTTGATTGTGTTCTGATATAAAGTTTTTTTTATTGTTGTTCTTAAAGATGAAAAATTCTTTTTTATATATAAATACGGCATGAAGAGCTCTTAATGTGTTTGTTATTTTTTAAACGATTTATGTATGAATGATTCTTTTTAATTTCTTAGTTTTTTTTTTTATGTATGAATATTTTATCTATGCCTGCTCAAAAGTCTGGGCAGGGAAGAAAAAAAAGAACGAAGGGGAAAAGGGGTTTGTAGAAAGAAAAGTAGTGAAGAAAAAAAGGATAGCAAAAAGAAAAGAAGGGTGTGTGTGTGTGTCATCATTATTTCAATGTTTCAATTGACAACAGTTCCTACCAATGCATTGCTATTGAATCTATGAACTTAGTTTGCCCACATTGTAAGGCATTTAAATACAATAATGAAGCAAATGGATTGTGTAGTACAAATGACAAAGTGAAATTAGTGTCATTGGTTCCGCCTCCAGAGCCATTGTACTCATTGATTTCAGATACTGGAAAGGATTCCATGCACTTCCTTACAAAATATAGTAACTGTTCCCAAATGACTTCCTTTGGAGCAGCAAATATACTTTTAAGGTAACAAGACTTATTTAAATTTTTATCATGTCAGAACATGATGTTGTTTTATGGAGGAGGTTTTTGGCGTCAATAATAAATTCGTAGGCAAAAAATAAAAATTTTATCTCCAAGAGCATCTTGAAAAAATCAATTTTAATAATATGTTGTCATTGCATTTACAAAAGCTCTGATTTAAAAAAAATAAGGTAATGACTACAGCAAATAAAACCTAGAAAAATGTCATTTTGAGCATGTGATTATATGAAATAAAATAAATAGGAAATGTGATATTTTTTTAAAAAAATCAATGAGAGCCACATTCGGCCATTTTGCTAAAAATTGGTGGCTAACTATTTTTTTTTGTGTGTGGCAAAAATGACTTTATATCAAAGCTGTGCTATTGTGTGTTTTGTAATTAAATTGTGTTTGCCATAGTTATGTATTTTTCATATATGCTTATAGTGGTATATTTCCATTCAAAAATAATTTAGAATTTCGCCAACTTTTCTCAAATTTCTTTGGCGATTGTTAATTTGTGCCCGGCAAAGGGGAAAAACCTTAAAGTTCTAAGTAATCCCCTCCCCCCAACACTAATGCGGTTAGATATAACAACCGGTTATTTCAAATGGTTCAGTTTATTTTCGTAGTGTTTGATACATTTAAATATAATGATTGTCAAGTAATAGATCTTTCGATTCCTTCAGAAGTAATTTTGGTTAAAAATAAACCAGATTAATTGAAATCAAAAATTTCTAATCTGCATTTGTTACCCCAATTCATGTTTAAAATTCACATCTCCTGTAAACGGTTTGCTATTTTACATTATGATTAGACTATCAGTTCTTAAATATACACTTCAAAATTTCCACGCGTACGAAGTCGCGGGTAAAAGCTAGTTATGTATACAATTGAATGCTAAATAGAGTGCCATTTTAACTTCAATTTTTTATTCTTCCTTTAAGCCATATAAACAGAATTTTTTTAGTTTTCAATAATGAAAGAAAATCATGGAATCAAATATTTGATGAAACAATGAAAACAATTTATTTCATTGCAACAATGGAAAAATTGTGATTAAATATATTTTAAGGCATGCTTAAATAATTAAATTTAGACTGAAAGGTTTTGAAGCATCTAAATGGTATCATAGAATGCAATTTTTCTTGGATCTGCATTTCTTCAAGTTTTTGGACCTATTAATTTTTTTGTGCTTTCTCTTGTTTAAAATTTTTGTGCAAATTTATCACACACACATAAAAAATGAAATTTTTATTTATGGAAGGGAGTGAAAGGGCTTTCCACTGCATCTGTAAAGCTAAGATTGGATGCATTAAATAAATTTTTAAAAAATGTTTTGAAAGCACCTATGGAATGCTCATGAACATTACAGAAGATACCTTTGAATAATTTATTGCTATCTGCATTGAAAATAGATCATTTTTGTTGAATGCATTCTGTTTAAAAACATTAATGAAAAGGCTTTGAATTGGTGACTAATGTTATTAGTTTTGCATAAATTTATCCTTTTGACTTGGAGGTACAGCAGGTAGCTTCCTGTTGTTGTTTTTATGGCAGTCACAATAGAAGAAGCCAGTAAAATGACTACTGACGGGAAATTAAAAATTCCAGATTATTTCTTTTAGTGTCTAAAAGGGTATGTGCCATGCTTACCTTTTTTCATGTCTGAAGTGGGGTCAAGTTTTGGTATCATGAGTGCAGTCACTTTTGAAACAATTGGATTAAAGTATAGTTGTTCGATGTCATTCAGACTATTAAATATCAGTTTATATCACAAAAGAAATCTGAATGTCTTTTGTATAAAAATTATTGTGTTAAAAAGATTAAACAGACAGAAATCACTGCATTTACTAGCAGGGAACTACTAAATGGTTTTACAGGGGGTGGGGATAAACTTCTATTAAAGAATTTAATTATGTTTCATAAGTAAATATATTTATTTGTTGACAAAAACATTCATTATTTTTAAAGTGAATTATGAACTTATAATGTTTATCCTTCTGCAATTCTTACTAAATTTTTATACTAAAATAATCTGTTTACAAATTTGACTGGAGAGAAAATTAAAAAATCTAGAGAATTTTGAATTTTTTTTTTACTTCATAGTTTTTTTTTTTATTTGAAACCAATAGGGGCATCAACCTATTGAAATGGAAGAGCCAAAAGCAACAATTTACAAAATTTTCCAGTTTTTAAAGAGCCACTAAAAATTTTCAATTTAAAATCATAATATTTGCTTATAAATATGGGATTTTTGTTTTGAAATAAAAACTTGAAATACAGAATAATCTGTATTTTTAACACATATGTAGATAGTTACATCAATGGGAGCATTAGCTCTGTGTGCCTTTTGAAAATTTGATTAAATCTCACTTATAGGTTGTTGTTTTAAGTTTCAAACATTACTCTAGATTTTTATGTGTTTGTTGACTTCTAAATTTACTTTTTATAACCATGCAATAGAACACTTGCTCACATTAATATGTTAACCCGAAAATGGTCAGCACTCTATATGCCAACTTCTTCATCTCACAGTAGCATTCTGGATGGCTACTCCATTCTTTGAATATGAGGGCCTCAACTTGCAGAATTTCTTTAAGAGTTGTCCACTTGTGCTGTGCAATGTGCATGCATTTCTAGACTTCAAACTGAACTTGTCTCTCCAAAAGTCTTTGGTTTTCAAATCTAGCAATTACATTTGAAGCAATCCAGTGTCAATTCCAAATGACTCAATTTTGATTTTATTATTTATCAAAATTATTAATTTTTCATATGGAATTGAAGAGCTGCAACTTACATAAAAACATCCATAGGTTATTTACACCTGCTCTTGGTCAAATGATCTAGCCTATAGAGTATCAACACACACATTCATCTTTATTATGAGGTGAGATTCAATATAATATATTTGAACTTCCGTAATAAGGTATTTAGCAAAATGCATTTTCATTTAATCAGTATTTTCATTCTTTTCATTTTCATATGGGTCTTAGTAAATGTATAAAGTATCGTATAAATGTAACCAATGTGCCTGGTAATTTGATTTACATAAATATGTTATATTTTCCAACTTCTTTTTAGCCTGAAAAATTTCAAACCTTCAATTCAAGTTGTTATATTTAAAAAAATTGAACTGAAAATTGTTTTTTGGTTGCTTGGTAAATTAAATGTATTTTTTATACTCAAGAATGTTTTTTTCTTCCAGAAATATTGTTTCCACTGTGAATTTAGGTTGCAAATTAGATTTGAAAAAAATTGCACTTCATGCAAGAAATGCAGAATACAACCCAAAACGTTTTGCTGCTGTCATCATGCGTATAAGAGAACCTCGAACTACAGCTTTAATTTTCAGCTCTGGTAAGATGGTTTGTACTGGTGCAAAAAGGTAATTATATTATTTTTTATTGATAAATACATTAATAGTTTTAAGGTGATATGCAATTAACTCTTAGCATAGGGTTTTAATTTTTCCCTCTGCCTTTTTAGTATTTAAAAAATTACTGACAATTATATTTAATTTTGGATATAATTAAGCATTGATAAACATTTGCTATACTAACATTAATAAATATTTTTTTTAAAAAATCAAATTTTTGCAGCTTGTTAAGAGATACTTATGTTTTCCTTCCTTCCTTTTTTCTTTGTTTGTCAGCATTAATTAT
Source organism: Argiope argentata (assembly GCA_026289955.1). Taxonomy (NCBI): domain Eukaryota; kingdom Metazoa; phylum Arthropoda; class Arachnida; order Araneae; family Araneidae; genus Argiope; species Argiope argentata. The sequence continues at coordinate 3,423,891 of JAOUZG010017157.1, read as the reverse complement.
TATGCTATTTCTTTTTGACATAAAATAAATTTGTATGTTTTTGTAGATTAAAATTTAGTGTATTGTAATGCATTTATTTATTATTGTGGTTAACTAAAGATTATCTCTTTAAACTGCAAAAAATGTTGCCAATTATTTGATTATTAACATTAATGAAATTATAGATGTTTAATATCATACAATCTTGTATGAATTCAATAAAAATTTGCATACAAAGATAAATGAATCAATTCATTTAAGTTTATTTTCTAATAACTTAAAATTCTAATACATTTTATGAAAAATACAAAGATGTCAAAACTGTTAATATTTGAGACTTTACACTGATACAATCAAAATTATCACACCATTCATGTAGGCATTCTGTATGTATGTTAATAATTATTTAATAAAATAAAATTATTTGGATGGGTGAATTTTTTTTCATTGGTAAAACAGTTATATTAGTAACACTGTAATTTTTTAAAAAAGAAAATGTTTATAATTTTAATTAATAATTAAATTATAATTAAGTTAGGTCGTAAGAGAAAATACATATATTTTTCTGTACAAAAATGAGTATCCTATTAATTGAAACTCTTTTTTTAGATGGTTAGTTTAAGCAATTTTGGATATTTAAAGATGTATTAAAAATTTCCTCTAAATTATTTTTCTTCTAAAAATTATAATCTGAGAATTAGAAGAATAAATATTTATTTTTGCATAAAAAATTAAAAACTTGTTAATTAAAACAGTTTACAGATTGTTAAATTATTTTAAAAGAAATATTAGCCTAAGACCAAACTTGGGTCACATGAAGGCTCTCTCATAAATGGTGCTCAGCAGCGGAGAAACATTATTAATATATCATCTATACTGAAAACTTGTGAGCCATTTTGCCCAAGTTGGCTGGCTCTTGTGCTTTAATATTTAAGTAAATGAACCTTCTAAAGAGACAAACTATTACATTCAATTTCATCCCAGGCTCAATTTTCTAATCCATATGCCTTCTTGTTAATATCAGTAGTTACTGCCAATGTTTACTTTGTTGGAAAGTTTTTAAAATGTTTTTATTGTTTCTATTATTGAGAGTGCACTTTAAGTAAAAATTATGAGAATTGTAAAAAAATATTTTTTTAAAGATCAATTTATAAAAACCCATTGAAACAATAATTTGTTTATAATTGTTTGTAATTAAAATGAGATAAAATTACTGGGGACATTGAATTGAGACACATCTTAGTGATTAATTCCAACATGATGATGGACTTTTTATCTCAGATAGTGTTTACTGAGAGAATGAAAAGTAAGCAGTGCAGCAAATTACATAATTTTGTTGGGTTTTCCACATTTTTGTTATTTTTTCATTTTTGATATATTATTAATTGCATCTCATGAAGAAATGAGCTGTAGTCTCATGTGATCAGACTAAATTCATCTGATATAATGTTTTCTTAAATCATACTTACCAACTATTGAGAGCCAGATTATATTAAAATTAGTGGTGTCTGTTGTGCAACAATATATAAATGTTACCATTTCAAATTTCATGGAAATAGTTGTTTCCTTATATTAGATTTTTTAAAAATTTGATTGTTAAAATTATTCCCTGTATATATTTTGTTATATAAATATATCATTTTATTTAAATGTTTCTCATTAGTGAGGAGCAATCAAGATTGGCTGCACGAAAGTATGCTAGAATTGTACAGAAGTTAGGTTTTGAGGTAACTTATCCTTTGTCATCAAATAAATGCCTTTATTTTGTAAAATATATAATAAGCCTTTCTGATCTGCCTTGCTATTGCTAGTTAAATCTCTAATAAATATTAAGAAATTTGACTCTGAATCTAATAGAATATATAATATTTTGGTGAATCCTATACCTATTATCTTGTTTTGCATGTTTAGGCAAGAAATGAAACTAATTGTTCTGAATAATTTTATATATGATTTTAATTTGGAGTGATAATTATGTGCTTAGTTTTATCTTATTGTACATTACCAATACATATTAAAGAAAAAATTCAAATAATATATTGTTTTAAAATTCTTTACTCCTATAAGATTTGTGTAATGAATTTCAGTTGTTATAAATTTGTCTGGAATATGCTACAAATAATAAATTCATTTGAGTTTATTTAATACGTTTATTCAGGTTCCAATACTGTAGTTCATTACTTTGTTTATATCTTTTGTTTAAATTTTTTTGTTCTTTGTAATTTTAAGAATGCATACAATTTAAAATGAAGGTCAGGTAGTGCTAAATAAAATTTGTAACATACAGAGTACGTAAGATTTGCATTTGAAAGTAAATTTTATTTTCAATTTGATAAATAGTTATTTGTAAAACTCCTAGAAGATTAATTGTTTAGAAATATAAAAGGGTGTTTTAAAAAAAATTGTCATTTATAAAATTTGAAAAATGATATTTTTAAAGCATATAAAGTAATTAAATGTAGCTTTTTATTATTATCAAGGCACAAATAAATTTCATGTTTCTCTAAAGTATAAGATACCTTTACACATGTGCCATCACTTGACTAGGAACTGCTTGTGTTTACTCAATTTTTATTTTTGTTCCAAGTCTACATCTAACCCTTTATAAAAAAATATTTTTGTCAAAATCATTCATTAAGTAATAGCTATGCAGTATTCATAGATAGCTTCTATAAGTGTTCGTGGGTAATCAATTAAACGGGCCTGATTTTTGTCATTTATCAAACATAAAGCAGCAACAGCTGAAGACGTCACAAAATATGTACACATGTCAAATTAAACCTTTAGAACAAATACTAAATATAAAAGTTGTTGACAACTTAAGTTTTTAAATTCTTTCATTGGTTCTGCAGTATTGATGCCAGTTCCAGATTTAAAGTTTTAAATTAGCTCAGCAACATCCTGCTCCCCGTTGGACATTGGTCCAACACCCTGAATTGGTAGTGGAATTATTTGATTGATGGCTCGTAGAAGTAGTCCATTGGAAGTTTGCACCTCAACTACTTGAACGAGTCCATCGGGTCCAGGCATTGTCTTCTTTATTTGCACCAATTTCCACTGTATTGGCTTGTGTTCATCCTTCAAGATAACTAAGTCACCTTCCTTCAAGGTGGGCTGTGAGTTCTTCCATTTCTGCCTCTGCTGTAGTTCTTGCAGATACTCCTGACTCCAGCGGTTCCAAAATTTAGATTTAAGGTTCTGGACATAGCTCCACCTGGGAGATAAAGTAATAGCAGCATTTTGTTCAGTAAAAGATAGTAACGATGACCCAACCAAAAAAATGTCCCGGTGTTACAGGTTGTAGATCAGTTGGATCGATGGACAAGGAACTGAGGGGTCTTGAATTCAATATTGATTCAATTTCGACAACCAATTTGATAAGTTCCTTAAGTTCAGAATTTTGGCCTTGGTGACTTTAACTAAGATTTTTTTTCATAGATTTGATATTTGCTTCCCAGAGACCACCTAAGTTGGGTGCAGCTGGAGATATGAAATTCCAGTTTATGCCTTCCGCGGCACTGAATCTTTGAAATGAATTGGATTTGCATAATTTAAATAAAGGTTTCAAAAGAGCATATGCTGATTTAAAATTAGTTGCATTGTCACTCCAGATTACTGAAGGTCTCGATCGTCTTGCTATGAATCTTTTAAGGCATGCCAAGAAGGCTTCAGTTGTTAAATCAGATACTACTTCCAAATGAGTAGCCTTAGTACTGAAACATATAAATATGGCGATGTAAGATTTGATGGTTATTCTAGTCCTTTTCAAATTAGGATTTGTTATGATTGGGCCTGCAAAATCAATTCACACCTTGTCAAAGGGTCTGGATAGAATGATCCGATCTCTTGGTAAATTGAACATCATCTGTTGAATGGTTTTATTTTTTACTCTAAAACATGTTAAGCATCTCTTAACCCTCCAGTCAGCGACATTCAGAATGCAATACTGACCGAAAGCGGTACGTCTGAATAACAGGTTTGTTCTTAAAAGTGTCAGGGTTTGGACAAAAGGATTGCTTTCCCCTTTTGCGGTTATTTAAGCACAGCAGGGATAGGCTGATTAGCAGATGTCAAGTTGTGAGTGACAGCTGTTGCTTATTGCAATCTTTCGATTTCTAAGACCATGTTTTCTTTCAGCCAATCAAAATAACATAGATTGAAAGCACAGAAAATCTGATTGTATTTTAGAGAATTTCTGATTATTTCATGAAACACTACATATAATTTAAATTAGGAATAAATTATGTTGTATTTCATATGATACAAATCTCATTTTTATGAATTGAAAAAGTTTGCCTATTATTTTTTTTATTGTAATATGTTTCGCAAAATTTTTAGTCCTGTCGTAATGTTAAATTATATTTTGAAATTACATACAAGTAATTTTAATCTTGAAAAAAAAATCTTTCATCACATTTTCAATGTATTTCAGTATTCTAAAATGAGCTTTCAAAATATTAATTCTAAAAGCATGAGTATTACACTCATCACTAAATTCATCAATCTTTGAATAAAATTATACAAATTGGCATAAATTCTTACGAATTTTTTTAAAAAAAATGCATACATTCTTATGAATGACAAACTTAGAGACTTCCTTTGTTTATCTCAAATAAAAGGATGGGTCTTGAATTGTTTTTTAATTATTAAATAACAAAATTAATAAATGAGATCAAATTTATCTAATAAATTACTTTTCCTATGTCAATCTCAATTTAACAACATTTTAATCCACCATGACTGAAAAAGCTCTTTTTCAAACATTAATAATGTTAAAATTTTACAGTTCATTCGAAAATAACACAGTAGAAATATATTTGGTACATTAAATGCGAACTCAAAATTTTCTTTATCAATGATATGAATTTTTTTGCCATATCATTTTCCAAATTTTATTTATTGAATTACAAATAAACCATATAGCTGAAGCGAAAATTCTATAAATAGCATGTCACTAAATAAGATACAATAAGTTCAAGATCTTAATTTTCTCAAAGAATGAATTTTCTTGGTGATATATTCAAATGTATAAATAAAATTATACACTGTATAAATAGTGTTGCAATAATTTCAACTTTTATTGGGAATAAATGTTAAAATTTTATGTAATTTTAATTAATAAAAGTTCTAATTAAAATTATTGATAATTTTATCCGAGGTGTTTATTCCCAGTTCCAAATTATATATGGATAAAATGTGTTCGCCCTAGGTCAAACAGTTTGATCTGCAGATTGCCAAGATGAATACTCATCTTCACTATCAGTAAGGATATTCACTATTTTAGTCGAAATAGTGGTAAGGGACATGCGTGTCTGAGAACCTTGTTCAAACAAGTTCTGTTTTTAAAAAATGAAGATGTGAGATTAAAGGTTATTAAGAATAAAGAATTTCAAATTACTTGAGATGTGTGTATTTCTAAATTTTTCTTACTCCAGTGAACAAACTGGATAAATAAATTAAAATCCTCTCTAGTGAACTCAAATTTTACAAACAAGAGAAGAAGGTAATCTAAATGCCAGTTGCACACATTTTTTTTAATGCTAAAAATTAGACCAAAAAGTAAAAAAAATTAGAATTTAAAACACAAAGTATAATTATTTAACTAATTAAATTAACTTAAAAATATTATAACTTTTAACTCATTCATTCATTTACTTTCATGGGCATTAAAATTTGCGTATTAAATTACTCAATATTAAACATATATAAAAATGTCACTTACCATTATGTTTAACATTCACAGAAGCGCATGTTGTATATATGAGACTGAACAGTGAAATAAGATTAATATTTCAATTAAAAAAATAGAAACTATAAAAACTGCGCTTATTTTAACTTTGAAAATAATATTAAAAGCTAGAGAAAAATATAAAAACAATATCTCTACAATAAGACCATTACATTTCTGTTTGTATTTGTCAAGGAATGTGAAATTCCATAAACATAAAAATCGCAAATTAAACAAATATTCTATTTTTATATATAAATTATTACATTATATAAATATATGATTTAATATAATGAATGTAAATCTTATCTTTCTAAAAAAACTCACTTTAATTTATGGATTTTATACAAATAAAATATCTCCCCATTTTTAATTACACTTATCAATGCAAACAAAAAAATATATATATATTTCGTTCAAAGATGAAAAGTCTGGTTCGTTAAATAAAATTCTGCGTATAAATTCAGTGTCTTATTTTTTTTTAAAAATAAGTTGCATAAGCAATCTTAATTTGAAAATCCTTAAATGAAATTACTTTATAAAAGAGAAAATTGTCAAATTCTTATTTTATATTTATTTTTTAGATTAACTATTATTTCACCCTAAAAAGTTATAAAATCTTATGGATGAATTGATTAATAATAATACTCATATATGTTCATTCCGGGAATATATTTTCATATGTTCAGTTTTATTCCTTTTATTTAAAACTCAATATGGATTTGCATTTATTCTCAAAATCTCAAAAGTGAAGTTGAGAATGTAAACAAAATTTTAAAATGCTTAAAAGAACGCAACCAGGAAGACAGCATTCCTATTGCCCACTGATAATGATTGGTTTCTCCTTATCTCACATTTCCTTCTCATTATCTTGCAGCTTGAGTTTGGGGGAAGTAAAAAACTGGACCCGTAAAAGTACGGGCAGTGACAGTTTTAAGGGGATATCTTCTGCCTACTCTTAAAAGCTCATCATTATCTAAGAATGCATTTAAATTCAGAAGCGGATTATTCTTTGGAAGAACTTTATTATTTTTTAGACAATTAATTTCAAATTCAAACTCTCTCATTTGTATAATTTTTATTAAAGCTTTTGTAGAATTTTTTAATTCTGTTACATTTAAATGATCTGTCTTTCTGTTTTGCAGAACTGATTTACAATTATGTATGAATCTTACACGCCATGCAGTTACTCTAATTAAGTTGCTGAAAGAAGAATATCTTTTAATCAAATCATCCTCCAAGGGATTTACTTTTACCATTGTTGAATTTATTAGGATGTTCCTTTTCAATTCTAAATTGTCTGTGTATTCTATGATATTTGTCTCATTGTTTGTTTTACTTAATTTAGGCCATTTACATTCATTTTTTAACAAACAATTTGGTCCATGCCACCAGCATTTAGAATTTGTCAATTCATAGACTGTTAACCTTCTTGATATTATATCGGCCGGATTATCAGTTCCAGGAGTGTGATTCCATTCAGAGGGATTTGTTAGATTTTAGATTTCTTTAATTCTGTTTTTTACAATCACTTTAAATCTTTCAGGATCGCCCTTTATCCAATAATAAACAATTGAAGAGTCTGTCCAGAAGAATCGTGTTACAGGAAAGTTAATGCACTTAACTATTTTACAGCCAAGCCTTGCTGCTAAAAGAGCATCCATTAGTTCTAATCTTGGGATCGAAATCGTCTTTAGAGGGGATACTCTACTTTTTGAAGCGACCAAATTTGATTTGATTTCCCCGTTTGTCAATAAGACTCTAATATACGCTACAGTTCCATATGTCCTTTTAGAGGCGTCGGAAAAACAATGTAGTTGAGCTTTGATTATTTCACTGGTTTTTGCTTCGGCGAGAAAATATCTAGGTATTTTAATGAGATGCAAATATTTTATTTCGTCACACCATTCATTTATTTTAGTGATCAGTATTTTCGGGAGAGGATCATCCCAGTCTAATCCCAAGCACCAAATGTCCTGTATTAGACATTTTATCTTGATGGTGAAAGGTCCTAAAAAACCCACTGGATCAAAAATGCATCCTGCTACTTGGAGGACATATCTTTTGGAAATTATCTCTTCAGATAAGAAATTCTCTAAGCTTCGAGTGTCAAACTGGAATGCATCTAAATCGGAATCCCATGATAATCCCAAGAACTTTACAAGGAGTTAAAGAATTATTAATTGAATATTTTCTTCATCTATTTCTAAACCCGCCTCTGTCCATTTATCACAAAGCTCAACTGAGTTAGTTTTCCATTTCCTTAATTCCATGCTTGCTTCTTTAAAGATGTTGAAACATTCTAGGCTTGTTTTAAAAGCTGAATCCAAGTCTCTTTGGCTGCATATCAAATCATCGACATACATCGATTTTTCTAGCATTTGACAGGTATAAGAAAATTGTCCCACATATCTCTTCAGATGGTGTTGGATTGTCGCTGCAAGGAGGCAGGGGCTTGATTTAACACCAAAGAGAACTCTAGTCATCTTGAAAATTCTCTCTTCTACCTTTTCCGGATCTTCCGACCAGAAGAAGCTAGTATAATTCTGATCTTCGGCAATCTGCTTTTGCAGAAATGCCTTCTTTATATCGGCAGTTATGGCAATAGCTTGTTCTCTAAAACCTATTAAAGTCTCAAAAAGTTTGGAATGAAATTGATACCAGTATGTAAACAATCATTTAATGACAGCTGTCCTTTTCGTGTGAGAACTTCCATCGAATACCACTCTCAAACGAGTGGTAGTTTTATCTGGCCTTATTACTGTTCTGTGAGGCAAATAAAATGAAGGTTTTCCTTTTTCACATGTTACAACTTCCCTAATGATATCTTCTTTTAAATGATCTTCAATAACAGCTTTATATTCTAAAAGTAATGAATTATCTTTAATAAATTTTGATTTTAAATGTGAAAACCTCCTTTTAGCCATTTCAAAGTTATTAGCTAAATGCTCTTTCATATTTGTTTTCCAAGGAAGCTTTACAGTATATCTTTTATTTTGATAAGCAATATTTTCTTCAAATTGTTTCATAATTTCTATATCTATTGTAGGTTTTTCTCAATCATCGTTTTCAATACCTTCTACCTCTAAATTCTCAAGTTCCCCAAATATTTTAAGTTGTTTCGAAACATCCTTTTCATCTAATACAATCTTCGTGGTTATTAAATCATTTGATAAACCTGCATGCCCCTGCAAGCACCATCCAAAAATTATCTCAGTCACTACCAGCTTGTTGTTTAATCTTTTTATTCTGCCTGAAAGGATTTTGTTATAATAATCTACTCCAATTAATATTGAGATATTGTTGCTTCTATTATCAATGATATCAGCTAGCTGTAAACCCTCCAATTTATTGTACGTTTTAGTAATATTATTGTTAGGTACAGGAAGAGTAGTGGATGAAATATTTTCTGTGACCTAAGCGTCTATTTCAATACATAAAGAGAGATTCTCACGGTTTTTAAATTCTGTTCTCACTACATTGTAAGATTGTTCCTTTTCTTGTTTAGTACCAAAAGCTTATACCAATAAAGATTCTTTCCTTATTACCTTTTACTTCAATTTTTCTGAAACTTCTCGCCTTATGAATGTTCTCATACTTCCATTATTTAACATTAGTCGTACTGTTTCAAATTCGTTTGTGTCATCATTGTGTACGAGGGCTGCACATGTTTGAAGAAATATATTACCGCAAGAAAAGCTTGTTTTATTTTTATTGTAATATGAAATTGCGGTAACTACGTTCTTATTATCTTTATTACAACCGCTTGTGTTAGATTGTGTTTGAAAGCAGATAGATTTATTATGATTTTTCCCGCATATTTCGCATGTCAAAATCATATTTTCCCCTGTCTGAAGTGTAATGTGTTCTTGAAGGTTAAATTTAATTTCCATTTTGTGCAAACTAAATTGTTGAAAAGTATTGTTAAAATATTTAAAAATTGGTTAAAAATGGAAACTTAATTTATTGGTTAAAAAATTGGTATCAATAATAAAGATAATTTTTTAAACTTTAACTTGATGTAAAAAATATTTTTAGAAGTTATAGCAAAAGAGAGTTTTAATTTTGTTTAATTTTTCATTATGATTCTAATTAAAAATTTGGAAAATTTGCACTTTAGTGCATGTTTCCAACCTCCAAGCGCACCTGCCAAATTTGATAGTGTCAATCAGTCTGTCTCTAGAGAACCAACATACATACAAGCTTTATTATATGTATAGAAAAATAAAGTTAAATAATACACAAATTTTGGGTTCAGCTATACTTACGGCCAGAATAGTTTTAAATGGACTTGGAATGTTCTTTTTCGAAGTAATAACAGTTTTTTTAAAAGCATATTTAGAAAATAGAAGGGTTGATTATTTTTAGAATTGACAGAATTTATCTCTTTAAATTAATATTTATTGTGAAACATTTTATTTCAATGATTGAAAATTTTATTCATACATTTTTATTTCTGATTTTAAAAATATTATTTTCAGGCAAAGTTTTTGGATTTTAAAATCCAAAATATGGTTGGTAGTTGTGATGTTAAATTTCCTATAAGACTGGAAGGCTTAGTTTTAACTCATAGTCAGTTTTCAAGGTATGTTTTTTACTTTAATGCTCAAATTTTTATGTTTTCAAATTCTAATTATTCTGTTAAAATGATTTTTCTCTTCTGCAGTAGCAATCAGATGGAAAAGAGGGGGGGGGGGGGTACTATTAATGGTGGATTAATCATCTTTGCATGTGAGGAATTTTTTTTATATATATCAGCAATTTAACTTCTACAATTATAAATAAGCATCATGCTGTGTTTTTTTAAAAACCATCGATTATTGTCTTAAAAACTAAATTTTTAAAAGGTTTGTGTAAAAAATTGTGATAAAGTTCCATACCAGATGTAAGGATAATGTTTTAAATCTTACGATTCTTTTCTGACATTTTTTTATTTATTATTTATATTTTATTTATAGGATAATAAAAATTATTTTACATGCTTATTTAGCCTGTTTTTTTAAAAAAATGATGTTAAATATAATTTATTCTGAAAATTCATATGGGTATATAATTAAATACATATATGCTGTGATTTTTTTTCATTCAGAGATATCTGATTTACTTTATCAAAAATACAGTATTAAAAATCAAGTGTATTTCATGGATTTTAAAATTTAAGTGTCTAAATTGAAGATATACTATTTCATTAAAAAAATATTAAAATGTATTTTTTTACAACCATTTTTTTCTACAACCATATTTTTCATAATTAAAATCTGATCTTGTTCTAATTTTTACTTTAAAATACATTTTTGGATTTATTTATTTTGCATATATCTTACTCTTGACACTCAACTTACATACTTTCATATAGACAGAATTACCATTTATATTGTTAAGGGAAGGCTTTCATTTGCAAATATGATGGTTTGAATTTTTTTTCTTCTGGTGATATATGTGTATATGTGATCCCACTGCAAGGTCAAATCATTATTAAGGATTAGCTTGTCGTGAGGGAACATTTTAATCTTACAAGCATTCAAATACTTAGTTTTATTGTCAATAGCCTATTTGCAGATGATGTCTCTCAATTAAAAAAAAGTAGTTTTTGACTTGATATATAATTTTCTATCATAATTCTTCATGTCCCTGAAATTATTGCTGTTTTTATAACTTTAAAAAAATTCAACCTTTTCTTGTAGCAGATGGGAGCAGATTACAATTTTTCTGCTTCATAGAATAGCTTTGTTTTTGTACCCACCTTTTCTCTTAATTAAAATACTGAACTCTAACTCTTTAATAAAATACTTCAACTCTAACTCTTTCAAGCCCTGAAAATTTTTATTTGTCACAGCCATGTCTTATTTATCATACATATACATGTATTTTAAAAGTTTATTCTGCATTAATTATGGTATTAATATAGTTCATATTCTCAATAAGAATTTATTTTGGGCATAGCAATACACCATATGTTGCAGAAAACCATATTTTATATCTTGATAGATTAATAATCTTCTATTGATTGATAGTAATATGGATAAAATTTTCTTTTGGGTGTTACTAAAATTTTTAAATAAAATACAAGTACCTTATTTAAAACCTTACCTTATTATAAATTTTTAATTTCCAAATAAATACCTTTCAAATGAATAGTTCCTTGACATACTCTATATTGAAAAATTGAAGGAATTTTTCAGGTATTACATATTTTTTTTCCTTTAACCCTTTACTGCATATGGGGCCATATATGGTATGCAGTCAGTTTGGATTAAATTTTATTTCCAAATTAAGTATTTTTAATTCAAACTATTTTAATCCATCAAATATTTAATTAGCAATAATAAAATGCAGAAGAAAAGTGATTTTATGACATTTTAAAATAACCTCACTTTTGTGCTAGCGGGTAAGAAAACAGAATTGAAGTGAGTTATTTCTAAAAACGATAGAATAAAATGTAAGTACTTTTTGAGAAAAAAAAGTATTCTTATGGAGGCAATATACTCATATTTCTTGACGAATAATAATTTTTCAGCTTTTCAACTGTCAATTAATAACATCGAATATTCTATACTATATACGAGTATAGAATATTATATATATATATAACTTTTATATATAATATATATATATATAACTCTTTCATTATTTTTCTTTTAATGTATCTTGATAATTAAATAAAACTATTTCCTCTGTGAAATAATTTTTTTCAACACTTTATGAATTCACGCAGTAAAAAGGTTTAAACATTTTTCATGCTAAACATAACAAACTATGATCCTGAATAGTATAAATGTAAACACATAGTTGCTCTTTTTATTATATAATTCATGCATTCACAAATTATTAAATTGAATAAAATATTTCTGATAAAATAATTGGACTTGCTGAATGTACAAGAATATGCACGAGAAAGTTTAACCTAAATTGTTATTACACATTAGTTGGTTATCTTAATTTCATTGATCGAGATGTTATAAGCTGAAGTCAATAATAATATGCTGAACACTGACTTTTCACTTAAGTGTCTGAAAATTATATTCTGAAAAGCTACACATATTAAATGTTTTCTGATAAACGAAAATTCTGTCTAGCTTAAGAGATTTATTGGTAAGTTTTAAAATGTATCCCCAAATTAAAAGAAAAAAAAAAGTACAATCATATGTTATCAATATGTTGATTTTATGTTATTAAACTAATATTTTATTTATTCAGAAATGGTGAATGAAAATTCTTGAAGAAAAGTATTGCTTGAGTTAAAATAAAGTTTCACTTTATTGAAATTTATTGCTTTAGTTATGAACCTGAGCTGTTCCCTGGTCTTATTTACCGAATGGTGAAACCTAGAATTGTGTTACTCATCTTTGTGTCTGGTAAAGTTGTCCTTACTGGTAAGCATTATGATTATTTTTATTTTACGATGGAAGACAATATCTGCTTACTAGTAACTTAATTCTTTTTATTTGAATACTCCTTTACAAAGAGAAATATTATCATAAATAAAATATTATCAAACTAAAAAAAAAGACGGGGAAAGCATGCTGACTTATCTTAAAGCACATCATGTTTTCCCTATCTATCAATAGTTAGAATATTTTTAATCAGTGAATTTTTATGCATTTTTTAAACTTTATTCAAATATACAAATCTAATATAACTTCTAAATTTCTAGTCTGTATTACTATTATTGAAATTTGTGATGGTGAATTCAAATTCTGGATGAATAATTTATTACGTTTCATTAAAACCTTTTTGATGTGCTCCACTGGAAGATAAGCTTAGGAGGAGGTGGTGCATGTGTGCATTTTAAGCTTAAACGATTTTTTAAAGCCTCTAGACGGCTTTTTGTAACCATTACTTTTGAAATGAACATAGTTTTAGTATCATGACCTTCAGTTAGCTCATTTCTATCACACTTTGGTATTTTATTCATCAGCTGTTGAAGGAAGGGTAATATGAAATGCAATGTAAATAAACTGAGCTAGATTCTTCCATTTGATAGAAACTTTCTTGTTCAATTCTTCTTTAGAATTTTATTTAGCTATATTTTATCTTTATTATTTTTGCTGCTATTCAGGGTTTGTTTCAGATTTACCATCAGTTATGTTGCATTTAGATGAATTAGGAGTTCTTCCTTCTTTATTTCAGGTTGAGTAAATTCAATTTGTTACGACAAGAAAACTTTATTTAATATAGGAAGAAACTTTTGTATTATGAATAAAGCTTTTAGGGGCACAAATTCATGGTTTAAAGAACTTTTTGATTTTCTACCATCTATATCAACGTATAATTTTGGAAAATAATGTCCAGTTAATCATAACATATTGTCAAATTATTTCATCAACTATAACTTTGTTCACGAAAGACAAATAAAAAAAAAAACTAATTCTTCAACTGGCTCTGGATTATTTAGGTAGATGCCACTATTTCCAGAAAACTCTAAGGATAGCATTTCTTTGATGTATTTTTGCCAATCATATAGATTTAAATTATATGCTCTATTATCTCCATAATCAATTATTTCATTATTATCTGAATAGTCAGATTCAATACCACTTATATTTGAAAAACCACTTTCTCTATTTCACTATCTGATTCATTCATGAATTTAGGAATCTTAACTCCCACTTAAATATTTATCTCTTTTTGCCATAGTGACTGAATTAAAACTGGTTCAAAATAAATGGGGGAAATAAACAACTATCTAGCAAACTATAAATTTACCCCCACATAAAACAATGGATAAACTTTTTTCCACCTTAATCAAACTACAAATGTAAACTCATAGCATAATAAATCAAATGTCTTTTAAATGCCCAATCCTGTAGAGAGCTGAAAAAGTGTAATTGTTTATATATTTAAATACCAAGATCAAATTATAATATAATAATAAATAATAAAGAATGTTCCATGAAGCATTATTCTAAATTTTAACCAACTATTGCAGGGATGGCATCTATTGAAGTTCTAATGCCATTTAAAAATTTAAATCCATGTTCCAAATTTAAATCGCATATATATGATCTTGGTCTCTTGGAATGGGAAAGGCTAGTATTATATATGATGTGGACTGTGAAGAGAAAATTGTGGGATTGTATATACATGATCATGGTCCTCAATAAGTTAAGATCAGACCGTGCTGGAAAATGTATTATGCAAAATTTCTTTGGCAAATAAAGGATTATGATGCTGCAATGTTTGCAAGCAGAAGTTAAAAAAGTTTTAGAATCATCTGTAAAAGAAAAAGTCAAATATTAATATCTTTCACTGGTTAATAAAAATTCTTGCATATTTCAAGTAAAGATAAATTTGTATGCATATTTGTTTAGTATATTTTAACTTTTTCAGGAGCTAAAGTTCGATCTGAAATTTATGAAGCATTTGAGAACATATATCCTATTCTAAAAGGCTTTAAAAAGCAATAGCATTTTCAGAATCTCATCATTCATCATGTACATATTTCTTCAGCATAATGTTTGTTTGTAAATAAACCAATGTTGCTTGGTATTTTACACTCTTATTTAATGATTGTTGAAATGCGTCTTTCACTACAAGAAGCATATATCATGTATCAAACAATGCAAGATAATTTTACTGTTCTTCAAGCCCCATCTTTTTAATTTATTTTCTTGTATCGATTCATTAAAGAGCTTTGATAACTGCAATTTTACATAAAACATTGTGTTTTATGGTAAATTGTAAATGTATTCTAATCATTGTTGTGTAAAATGTTAGATTATATAATATTGTGATATGACGTTTGTATGCACACACCTTACGAATCTGAACTGTAACAATGTATAATCTGTACAATTTTTTAAAACTTGTGTAATATTACCTCAATAGCATGCTTTAAAAAATGTGATATCAGAATTAATACTTTACACTAAATTCGAATGTTTTTATAAAAATTAATCTATTAAATATGGCAAGAAGCTTTATATATATATATATATATATATATATAAAGTTATAATTTTCTAATTTTGCAATTATTTATTTAAATTCAGAAAGGCTTATTTCTGACAATGTTATAACTAATTGTTCAAAATAATAGGATTTTTGTGTGTCTGTGTGTGTTTTTAGGATTATATTCTTACTTGATGCTGAAAAATAATTGTATTATTTTATGTTTGGAAATAATGAATTAAAAAGCAAAATTTCAATATACATAATATTATATTGTTAATAAACTTTAAAAGTGAACATATTTTAATTATAATTGCACATGCAGCCTTTGAATTACTGTTGATTACTCAATTATTAAAATAACTTTTTAACTTATTAAAATAGTCCTTTGAGCTTTTTCTTTACTGCAGATTTCCTAACATTGGATTTTAAATAGTGTCCAATGGAAGGCTACATTGGCTGCAGAAAAATAAATAAGTAATTGAATTGTTGTGTTAAAGTGGGGAGTCCAGGAAGCTCCATGCTTTATAAATTCAGTAATTTTATATAGAATGAACAGTATTTGGTGGATACTATTTCAATTTTAATAATATAAATAGAAAAATAACCTGTAAAATTGCAAGAAGAATGCTATATATGTATGATCAGTTTAGATCATATATATAGTATTGCTCAATTGGGAAAATTTGACACAGAATTAAAAAAAAAATGTTGTGAATTGTTAATTTTTAAAAAAATATTTATTACTGTAATGGCTTGTGATTTGTGTATTTCTGTGTTATATATTTAAGGATAATATCAAACCAATCTGTTAGAAATAACCAACAATCATTGCATCAAATGTATAAGATACATTTTCTGAAATTCTTAATTGGTAATCATATAATAATAGAAATAGATCATCAAACCCATCATTATTTAAAACTGATCTAAAGAATTTGAAAAACTTTGTGCAGTTCTACAAGGTTGTCAAATCATCCTTATTGCTGTTTTTTAAGCTGCATTTAATGCCTTTCTGTAATTTTAAGATTATTCTTTGGTATTTTTTGATGTTGGTGTGAAATATTGTTTTCTAAAATTCTTGGTTCCTTTATTTTGAAGAGAAAGTATTTTCTCTGTGGAAAGAAATACTTTAATATTTTTCTTCATTTAGATCTTTTATTTAGATTCTAATTTCTGTGTTTTGTTTAAATAAAATGCTAAAATAGAGTTGACCTATTTATGCTTACTAATTAACTTATTGATTATTCTGAAAGGAAAAGTTTCTAAATTGATTTTTATCTGCCTAAACTTTTATTTTCAGTATTTATTTCAGTTTATTTATGGGCATTGATAAATTTTAAAATTCACTTATGGAAAAGAAATTTTGAATTAATTAATAATTATGTTTGAATTTTGTGATTAGGAATATTTTTAAATTGCTGAGTTATCTTTGATAGCTTTCATATTAGTTGTTATAAATAATTTTTCCACTCTGTTGGTTAAATTTGTTCATAAAACAACTTTCACGTTGTTTTAAAATATTTTAAGCTGTAAAATGTATGGATAATTTTATTTGCTGAAATATTTTTTATATGAGTTATAAATAGAACTATTATTGACTCATTTATTTCAATTATCATTTTAATAATTTTTTTAAAGATATATTAAGATAATAACTTCAATAGAGTATATTTACCAAAAACATATTAAATTATTGTTTCTTGATGAAAATACCATTATACATGCTTTAGACAATGACATTCCTAAATTGGTTTCTTTTTAATTCAGTTGAACTACATACGAATAATTTATTCTCAAAAACATTGTTAGAGCGTTAATTTGAAATTCGATTGACTTTCTATATTATTTGTGAGAATTCCCTTCAGATACATTCATAAAAATCATTTTTAAAAAATGATAACGAAACCTTAAAGGGAGTGGAAGTTGTTTATAATTTCTGGAAACCAAGAAATAATGTTCATAGAAGTATTGCTTTCTCCTAAACTTCAGGGAAATTAAGGGATAAAAGTGTGTATTTTGATAAACATGCAATTACTATATGTTTAGCTTGCTATTTATTTAGAAGATTAGATTATCTTTATAATGATCTGTCTTCATGTTGTTTAAATTAGTATAAGTGTTTTTATACTCTGATGAAATACTCAATTTTCTTTGTAAATTTGAAATTTCAAAGAGAACTGCTAGATTTAATTAAAAATAAATTGCAAATATTCGTATTTGGTTAAAATAAGATATACTTAAAGTCAGGTGTTTTAGAATTACACTAGTATTGTAAAGTATTTGTTGCGTGTTATCGATCACATTGTTACTTTGTATTTAAAATAAAATTTAATGCATCTATTTTCAGTATTTTTTCTTTTTTGTTCCTGCTACTTGAGTAACTAAAAAATTAGTTGAATATTTTTCTGAAAATTTGCAAATGATGAATTTATTATGCAAGTAATTAAAATATCAGTTTTCATAATTTTTTTAAATTTTTTTCCATAAACTGTATTTATAATAGTTTTTTTAAAAGTTCTAATTCTTACAATCAGTTTTTTTTTCTTTTGTGATTATTTTATACAATTATTATTTTTAATGTTTTTTAAATGCCTTTGTGGAAGATTTTTGCAATGGTGCCAAAATGTATAAATTTTGAATCAAAGTTTTCCATTATTGATGTATGTATTTTTTGTCAATAAATCTATTATGTATTTCTTTCTTTCTTCTTTTTTTTGAGTTTTTTTAAAAAAAATTATTAGTAATCAGTTTTATTTGTGAATTTTATGTGTGATCCAGCTCTCGCTTATGTTTTCCCTGGTCTGTTGTCCAGTCTGGTGGTGGTGGCCATCTCTCCGTTGTTGTTCCTGTTGTTGATCTCTTCCGGATCAAAAATCAATTCCAACCCACTGCCTTGCATCTTTTTGTTGTACAACTTACTGAAAGCGATGTCCTGCTCCTCAGTGAAGTAGTTTTTCCAATCTCCAATAATGCCTTAAGAGAGAGAAAAGAAATAAAATATTTAAAAATTATCTTCTATTTTGAATTTAAAATATGCTGGTCTTGTCCTTTTTAATTCGAAATCTTAATTAATTTGTAAATAAATTTTTTGTTTAATTTGAAATCTTCTATATCGAGCTAAAAGAAGAATTTTCTCCACAAGTATAAAAAATTCATATTAATAGAGAAAGAGAGAGAAAGCATAAAAAATAAAAACGTCATCATGCCTATAGTATGAAAAATAAAGAAAATGTTGAACAAATTTAAATGGCATTCCCATCCTCGTCCAAAATTTTGCTACCTTCTTTTGGTTTGGTTCGCAAGTCTTTATTTTTTCGTTGCTGAATTGCAACGTTAACATGCATTGATTTTTTTTTAAAGTAGCATTCTAATGCAACTCATATAAATACAACAGTCAAAACAATAAAAAGTAAAACCGCCAAAATATTTATAAATATTGTGTAAATTTATTAAAGAAAAAATTGTATTTACCTAAAAATTTACTTTTTGAATTTTAAAGTAATTTTCAAATACTTTTAGTTGGATACTATACAAATTATGCACAATACGATAGAAAGTTATTGAGAGAAATTCTTGAAATAAGGTGGGGGGACACTTCTTACTCACCCACACCCAAAATGAGGCTTTGATTCTTTTGGGATCACTATGTGATCCCAGCCCCTCTTGCTCACCCTAATGCATAGTGATGCATTTTAGCTAATAATGAAAATACATTAATTATTAAAAATAAATTTGAAATTGTATGAAGCTGTACATCTACTACAATTTTGTAAGAAATAAAAATGAAAAATAATCAAAAAATAGAATCCATTAAAAAATTTAATTAAATTACATTTTGTATAATAATTGAAAGTATTATTACTGATTATGAAACATTCTTGCATTATTTTTTAAATGAACTACAAGCAAATAATATTTATTTATTTTGCAATTTTTACTAAATTAATCTATTTTAATTAAAACAATCTGCTCGTGAATTTTATAAGAACAGAAAGCAAAAAATTAAAAACATCTGTTCGAGCATTTTGAAATCTTTTGTCTTTATTTCACAGTTTTTGATTTGCTAATTATCGCAATTCTATGCAATTTGTTGTTCATTTCGTGAAATTTTCCTAATAATTCGATGTGTGTTCCAACTTTTCATTTTCGATTTATAATCAGAACTGTTAAATTAATCTGATTTTTTACAAAACATTATTTGACCCCTCCAAAATACTCTCTTCCCTTTTCTTACATTTTTATCACCTAACAGCCTGATTTTGTGTTCGCATTACCGTTGCTTTTGTATAATTTAATTAAGAATTGGCTTTAAAAAATTGCTTTTATAGCATGAAACTTCTAACCTGAACTAACTGGGTAACTTCTGTTTCTGCTGTCTGTCCTAGGGAGTGCTTTGAGCAATTTTTCCATCATTCATTACGTGATGTACAGAAATACACAGCTTATAAGCATTAGCAAGCTCGTTTATATTAACATAGTGAAATAGAAGTGAGAAGGACAGGAGTTCGGGACTTCTGTTATAATATAACCCAGCGCATTACCCTCGCGCACCATTTTAAGAGTTTTCATGAAATTCTTGTCATAACTGGTAAACGGCTGTGAACAAACGGAACTATATGATTTCATTATAGCATAAAGAATCCAAGGGCAGATGATTATATATATATATATATATATATATATATA
>JAOUZG010017157.1:3359769-3398604 GCA_026289955.1 Argiope argentata | reverse complement strand
ATATGAGGAGAAACTGGAATAGATTAAGGACATGGACGGAGCAAACTCCTTCATGAAGGTAAATTAATTTTCAGAATGGGACAAACTAATTTATTTTCTTTTGCCTCTCATTTTTATTTTTATATATGCCAGAAAATATTTTGATTTTCGAAAAATTCAAACTGAAGAACATGGTATGCTCTCCAGTTTGTACAAATGAACTGAAGAGCATGGAAACAAGAAACTTCTGACGGAGTTCCATTTTTCAGATATCTTCGGGTCCTATTTTTGGAACCATGTTTATCTACCCTTCAGTTTGTGAGAAAACTAATTTAAAAACATTTCAACTAGTCGGGTGAAGTTTGGTCTTCATGCTAAATTTGTAGATTTCTACCAAATTTGAGTGAGAACTATTTAGAGAAAGTCCATCATAAATTAACAGATTATTATTAGACGAAAAGAGCTAGATGGTTGAAATTATCAAATCTTGAATCAAACCCTCGACTTCTTTTGTATTATGGCACCGGATAAGGCATTGCTGGACAAATAAAAATTGATTACAACTAGCAATAATGTGAATTAAAATAACGTTACAAACGAATTCTTCGTCTAGCTAGAGAGAGAGAGTGATATGCCTTTTCTGTCTTCACTTTATACACTTTACTATATTCACTTTGTTGCCAACAGAATGTAATGACTGATGCTATAAGGACTTGCGAACCATTATGGAGGAACTGACCATCTGTCCTTCTGTAACTTCATAAGTAGATAAATGTAATAATTCATAAACGCGATGACTTAAATGCTTGAAATTTGGTATGAGATTCTGTGACTGCAATTTTTGAGTACTATTTGTCGATGCGTCATCAAAGTCCACACAATTGATTCAATAAAAATGATAAATTCAGGACAAAGATTATCATTTCGTAAATTTGGTTCGCCAATATTGTAGAAGGTATTTATAGCCTTATTTAAGACTCGCAATTTTATGTGGGGGAAGAGGGGCAAAACCTTTTTTCATTTTAAAACTGAAACGAACAATAATATAAATGCATATAAATTTTGAAAAAATATTATAAACTGCGCAAATAAAGACATGGATGGAGATTTTAAAAAAAATGCATAAAATGCCCCGAAAAAACTGAGGATCATCAGCAAGAGCAATAATTTGTGTTTATAAGGCTTAGTTTTGTGGTAACGGGCTGACTTGCTATAATAATAATTAAGAAAAAGAATGCAGAGTCATTGCAAAAAATCGCTATCAATGTTAAGTTTTTCAGTCCTAATTTAATTCATCTTGATTTAATATTTACTTTCTCTTAGAAAAGTAGAAATTCATGCAGACGTCAAAAGAAGTATTGTTATAAAAATGTGCATGTGTGTGCGATTTCCATATTGCCGCGTCAGGATATGGGGGGGAAGATCTTTTATGAATTCCCTCTTTAGATCTTAAAAAATAAGAGCATTAACTTGTTTCATGCTCTTTTTTTCTAGATTTTTAAAAAATAAAAGCATGAAACAAGTTAAGTTAACGACAATTTTACTAGTCCTCTGCTTAAAAAGAAGACATTAAAAAAATAACGTCTGCTTTCAGAGAACATCATCTTTATATTTAAAATAATTTGTAAAGCTAAACAACTCGTACCCCTGTGACGGTCACTTACCGATTTCCCCAACTTTTATTTCATATGCAAGTTAATGACTTGCATATGAAATAACTGAAAAAAGTTCCTTTGCTAGATCATAACACATTTCCGAGAGAAGTTTCAAAAAAAAAATTACTTCACTGCACATCCTATGGAGGAGGAGAGAACATTAATCACAGCAACTAAATAAATTATCAAAAGTGCTTATTTTACTTATTTTTATTCCCATGTAAATCTAGATACGTAATGAAGGATCACATTATTCCACCACTTTCGTTTTTGATATTTATGTTCTACTGGTCGCTTGTAAGATAAATAAAAGACAGAGCCCCCAACGAAAACATTTGAACTGATTTCCCCCCCCCCTTTTGTTTTTAAGTAATTTCATCAATTTGGAAGCTACCCAATGAATGCCCTTATTATCCAATCACGAGATAAAATAAAGCTTCCTTTTGCTTTATTACGATGCATTTCATTAGAATTGGTCGACACAATTACTTTAATGAAGTTATTGAAGACAGTTAATAAAATTAATTTAATTTTGTCAATCAGCTTCGATGAATTACATCTTATGACAAGAGAGAAAGTGCAGCACACTCCTTAGTATCCGGCCTAATGTGGCGGAAAGGCAGGCCGGATTTCTGTAAACTCATTCCGTGAGAACTCATTTCTTTGCCCATCAATAACAGGAGAGAATAACCCAGATCCACTGTCACAATGCGCACTCTCTCCCTTCTGATTGAGTACCCAGCCCTTCACATTCGTCCCAAGTCATGCAGAATGCGAATGCTGCCGCCGTCCGGTGAAACCCAGAAGCAATTGACTGGTCATGCATGAGTTAAAATAGAAGGCTTCAAATTGATATTTTTTATACTGCACCGGAAGAATTTATTGCAGGAGAAATAAGTGGAAGGATATAAACTGTTCACATTTTGACATGAATTCTGTACACTTCACTGTGGTATATTTAAGAACTACATCAAACATATAAAAATGCTGCTTTACAAATGCCGTACGTACTGTGCAGTTATAATCAGGAACATCGGCAACAACTGAGGACCGTCACACACTGACAAAACAAAGAGCAACCAGCAGAGCGTTGCTGTTTTCCTGTCGCAACTTGTGTTTTGCACACGACAAGTAACGGGATCGTAGCAGACGCCCGCTTCTAATGCCTTGGCTGCGTTGTCGGGATTGTGTCACTTGCGCTCAGTCTCATTAGCGCTAACTCATTAGAGGGTATCTTTTGCGCTCACATGGTAGGTTTACTGGGATTTAATCACCGTTGGCAGGAAAACTTGGCGTGCATCTAGAGGGGCTATATAAAATGCACGTTTTTCGTATTGATAAGATTAAGCGAGATAATTAAAGCTCCTTATCTTCGAAATATTCGCTTTTTTCCTCACGCCCAAGATTTATCAAATATTCACTGAAAAAATTAATTCATTTCTTAGTTCAGATATAATGTCATTAAAAATTAAGTAAATTTATCGCTACCATACCGTATACTTTTATTGAAAATGGGACCAACTAAAGAGCTTTTAAAAACAGAAATATGCAGAATATGAACAGAAAACAAGTGATGAGGAATTTCTTGCAAGAAGAAATGTTTTCACTTTTCTAAACGTGAAAATTTTGATAAAAGTTAAATTAATGCTTCTATCTAGATCAAAGCAACATTTTTCTTTCCAAACAACATTTTCTGTAAAGGGAAGATTTGATTTTGCTTAAGAAACTGCCTATTTGTTTGATTTTAGACGCAGATCGTGTATTCTGTACGAATACCACTTATTAAAATTGAAATATTCTTTGCACAATCAATTTCGAACTGTTGAGTTCTAAATTGACTGTTTCTATTGTAGCAAAACAGTAACCTAAAAAATAGAGAAAAATGTCAATTTTTTTCATCACATATATGACATTTTATTCTCACTAGATCTGTCCGGTTGAAATAAGGATCCTATTAATTTCCACCATTAAGCCTATTAAAATGTTGGGAACTAAGAGCGTTATTGCATTCTAAAACGAGGGAAGCATTACAATTGCATATAAAATAAATCATTTACATCCTCTCTTTCTCTTTCTCTCTGTATATATATATATATATATATATATATATATTTCTGGATATAAGTGTTAAATTTTGTACATATAAATGAAAATAAAAGAAAAATTGTACTACGTCACACTTGAAATTATAATAAACATATAAAAATTCTTTTTTTTTTTGAAGTTTTTGTTCAGTTGCCTACCTTATTTAATGAAATTTTGTAATTCGAAGTATGTCTGGATGCAGCATTTAAAAAAGAAAAAAAAATGCTTATTCCTAAGTGCAACGATGCAATGCTTTTTAGAAAAAAATGTGACCAGAAACCTTACTGACACAGCTATGAAATAAGTCTTATCTTACGCCTTAATATTTAAACATTTATTATTGTAATTTCAATTCTGGTCGCAATAAAGGTTCAATTTACATTAATCAACACTTTTGGCAAGAAATTCATGGACGAAAAAAGAAGAAGAAAAAAAAGAATGAATAAAATATAAAGTAGCATATTTAATTTCCAGCTTTCTTTCATGCTCAAATCTAGGATAAATTGAAAATTGGTATTAAATCACTGGTAGCGCTTTTAAGAAAATTAGAAAGAAATTTACTACATGCTTACCTGCGAATAAAACTTTAGCACATGATGCTGTATCTGAGAACTAAGCGTTTTAATATGTACGCAGTTTTACATAATTGTACATAATTTTAATGCTGCATTTAAATATTGTTTGTGGTACATTAGATTATGTGTAGTTAAATATGACAGTAAATGAGCTAAGAAATGAAGTAATGTATTTCAGATTTGAAGGAATTTCAGTAATTATCAAAACTTTCGATTTGAAAATATGTCTTGTTCCCATGAGTTTTGATCAGCAGCTATTTTTTGAAATTATAAATATGGTTCTTATAATTTATTTTAGCCGAAGCGCTTATTATTTTGCAAAAAAAAAAAAAAAAGGATAACTTATTTGAACAGTTTTAACGTAAATTTTTTTAGCTCATTTCAAGTATCCGTTTGTAGAATATATATACATACAAGCATACATACATACTGAAAGAACTAAACATTGTTGATATCCACTTAAACTTCAATTTTTAAAAAAACTTTCTATGTATTTTTTTTGTTAAATAAAATTAAACTTTAAGACATATAAAGATTAAATCCTCCTAAAACTAAAAATTATAATTCACTTTAATACATTAAATTTGTATTATGTGCGTCAAAATTATAATTTTTATAAATGTCTTCAGTGTAGGAAAATTATAAACATGTTAATTCAAAGAAAATTTTTTAATCAAATTTCTCGCATTTTATTTATTACTTTTATCACTCGTTTGAAAAGCAGTAAGGGTCATTAGCAATTTTTCAGCGGAAGCCTTTTTTCTTTATCAGAGACATGGAGTATCACTTAACAGTGAATGATTACCATATGGCGCACATTGTAAAATCGCCAAATTTTACAAACAAAGATAAAAGTTATAATGTGGTACCCTTTTTAAGGCTTGAGCGCAAATGACACCCTCTAATGAGTTAGCGCTAATAAAAGTGAGCGCAAGTGACACAGAACCGCGTTGTCAAAGCAATGCACTGCCTTCCTTAATTACGAAAAAGAAATCTTACACATAGTACGGAAGCCGGATATTCGTGATCCGGATAATCGGGAGTGCTCTGCAGTGTTTTAAATTACAGCACAATAATGATAGAGCATTCTTTCTAGCCAACTGTACTTCAATGTGCTTACATTGACTTGACTAAAATAGGAGTATCACGAACAGCTGTTGGGGTTGAAAGTCCTGTAAAAATTTTATATTTCAAAATCTCCCGAAATGAGAAAAGAGTTGACAATCATTGATGAAACATTTAGAGGTTGTGATCATTAATTTGAAACACATTTTCGAAATCGGTTCTATGGTTGCTGCTGGCATTGTATGTTGCGGTTTCTTCCAACAGACAATGTGCAATGAAGTAATGTTTCCTATCTGTAATTGTACTTCATACAAAATACAATTTATTTTATATTATACTTTTATCATCAATAATTTTTCTTAAAAAAATAGGACCACAAAATAGTCTCACGCCTCTTAATCAATACTTTTTGAATTCACCATTGCATCACGATCAACATGCGATGTAACTACAAAAAATATCATAACCTTTAACGTTAATTTTAATTAAAAAATAAATTAAATCGTTATAAATTTAATATTAATGTCATACAAATTTAATTAAAACGATGCATAAAAATTATTATTTTTACTGATATATCCGTGTAAGAAGATTAAAAAAAAATTGAACAACGTTTTTTTTTCTTTTTTTTCTTTTATTTTGTGACTCACTATTATAAATATCATAGAATCTTATTGCGTCCCTTTTTTTTTCTCAAATTCACAACCTTCTAAAGTTGAGAAATAATAGTTAAAGTTTATAATCATTTAATTAAAAAGTAAGATCTGAAAATGTAAAAAGAGCACATTGCCATTGAAAACGTATTGTTATTCTCTGAGGCATTAAGGCATGATAGAAAATTGATTATAAAACTCAGTTTTCATAAACTTGAAATATGTGAAGTGAAAAAAAGACATTTTTATTTTACACATATTTTAAGTAATTTCGCTCCCTTTGTACGATTTTCTGCGACTATGACTCCCACAGTGAATAGTTATTTTTTTAATGATAAATAAGGAAACGGATGTTCAGATTTATTCTGATTTTTTTTTAAAATTTTTAAACATTTTTACACTTTACCAGTGGCAAAAGAGGCTCACCTTTCCTCATGAACTTGGACTGAGTCATATCGAAGAGATCCGTGATCGGCCAGCACCTCTCTGTTCACCATGTTGTTGCTCTTCATTTGCTCGAAGGTGCAGTGGTTGGAAATGGCTGCGGTGGCGTCGGGGAATAGAGGGCGGTCCAGGAAGGAGGCGATCTTCGACACCATGCCGGGAAGATCCTGTTGGAGAATATTGCTTCTAGATCAAACTTCAATACACAGTTAAAAATAGGGCTTGTCATAGGAGTTAATCTTTAGGGTGACGCCATGGCGCAGAGTAGCACGTCTTCCCCGTGATTCGAGTTCCGGTTAGGGCATGATTGTTCTTCATCTGTACTATCTTGAGATGTGTGAATGCGTCCCCTATAAAAAGGAGTCTTGCAAGCAAATGGGATGTGTGAGTAGCAAAGACGTACTTTTGGCCCTAGTTGGCGCTGCTTAAAAATAAGAGCCGCACCCTCGGTTTAAAATTGTTCACTGCGTCATCGAGTGCCATTAGAAACAGCAATAAGATAACTCTTTAAAGATCATTAATTGATATCATAACTAGCTACACCAATCTGCTTGAAGGCACACGCCAAAATTCGAATAACTGAACAACGTGGCAACATTGGCGGTAACTAATACTGAACTTTAAAGTTCATCACCGGCCGCGGTACAGCCCTCCCATAGGAGGGACGTTCGTCACTGATAGGGGGGAGCTGACCGCCCATTGTTTCTGTTCCAAGTAAGGTTAAGGGAACTAATCACCATTCGAGAAACTTGTCATTTCCATATCTGAAATGTCCCTGGGGGATAGGATCCTTCATTGGTACAGTCGCTTAATCATTTATTTATGAGGAGGAAAAAGTAGTAGAAATCGATTAGGTTATCATCATGAGGATAAAATATGGTTATTTCTTTTTTCAAATCGTGATTAATGAGGAAGATACTGATAAAATAAATGTCATTTATTCTCACTCTGCCCCCGAATATACGAATTTCATTGTTCGGATCTCCCACCCCCCCACCCCCAAGTTCAGTAACCATTAAACCTTAAACAGAATGCCGAATTCAACGTTATCACTTCAAAAAAAATTATTTTCTGCTGTAGGAACCATAACCTTATAATCAACCAATGCTTCAGTTTATTTTAGAGCTTTATTTTTGGATTTGCTTGTTATAATATAATTTATAAAACGTGAGATGATACAGTTCGCACTAGTTGTACGAGTTGAATTGAATACTAAGTGGGGATAAACGCCAAATTGCATAAAATTAGATTAAACTGTTTTTGGAGTACAATACTGTAAAAATTTAAACGCTGAGCTTCTCCTATTGTATTATCTATATGCATAAAATTGAGAATCATCATTTTTGTATATTTGTACCTTCTTTAATTACAATTCCTGTATGGATTCGAGCGAAATTTAGTTTATATTTACACATGTTCTTTAGTACCTAGAAGGATTAACAGAGCATTAAAAAATTGCTACGCTCCATAAAATTCTTTTAGGAATGAAATTGGAATGTGAAAGTTTTACGTTTATCAGCTATAACTTTTAAACAAATAATCATTCAAAAATTACCCCCTCCCCCTTTTTTTTCTTGAAAATTGGCTTTTTAGTGACAAAATGTTCATTTCTAAACAGCTTTTTTTCTAATTTAGATATTTTTTAAAAAATTAATTTAAGCACATTTTTTACAGTGTCCTTATCAATATTGAAAAATATTTTCTTCCAGCATTTTCATTTTTACTTTTGTTATACATTCTTTGAAAATGAGTTTGAACTGAATTTATCCTGCATCACTTTTCGATACGTGTTCTAAAACTACCTTTGTATTTTCTCTTGTGTGCAGTACAGAGAAAATATTGAACTTTTCAAAACATTCGAATTCGAGGTTTTGCATCCACGTTTCCAAATGTGAAAAACACATTTTTTTTTTGAAAAAGTCAGTCTATCTACGACAAAGATAATTCAAAAACGTTTTGAGCTGGGCGGATGATATTTAGATTCGGTCTTTTACACCAAATTTGTAAATTTCAATCACGTTTTAAGCTAAATCCACTCCGAGAAATAATATTATGACAGAAGTTTAGACAGTAATTCACAAAACGAAGAGAGCCAAATGAATCAAGTTCAGCTCAAAAATTTAATTTTATAATGAGGATGAAATTTCGCCCCGAATCCATCGATTGGTTGGCAGTCTGTCTGACTCTACTTTCAGAAACATAGCTCGCAACTGTAAGCAAGAACAAAAAAAAGTATTGACTTCAATACATCAAATCTGGCTTGGGGTTTTGTGACGACAAGTGTAGTTTTTATCAAAATTCGGTTTCAATCGGTTGGGGAAAATATGTCTAAACACGAATTCGATTTTTGGATGCTACTAACCACATTCGAGAGATTAATTCCCCAAAGAACTCGCCAAGTATGATATGATAGATCCAGTAAAAATGCTGAATTCGTGCCAACGATTAATAACTTGCAACTATTGCACTCCGATTCCAGATAAGGCATTTTCTGTGATACACTTTTATCAGAGGGTGTGCTGGGAAGTTTTTGGGAGATCACTTCCACTGCTTAAGTTGTTGCGAATTCTTTGCGTAATTCCTCCTGATATTTTTATTAGTTTAAAACTTTAAAGTACTCAATAAAAGCCTCATACGTATTGTTCTTACTGATTTGTAGTTTTAGTTCAGTGAATAGAATTCTGTTTAAAAATATAGAAATAAACTCAATTAAATCATTTTCAAAATATATGTTTGTGTATAGTATGAATACAGGTGTGTGTACTTTGGCATTATTAATGCTCAAGTTACAACTTACACCTAGAAAATTATTTACTTGCGAGTTATCTCAATTTTATAACTACTGAATGCCGTTTTAATACCGTTTGGTATTGAAAAACTTAATCATCGCAATTACACATTTGATGATTACAATCCTTCTCTTGATGAATTCTAAACACAAATTTTATCTTTAAGGCCGAATATCTAGCAATTCGTCAAGCTACTTATAACATTTCAATTCTAGCAAAAAAAAAGTTAATAGGTAGTTTTTCTGTCCTTAAAAATCTTGAAAAAATTTTCTTTCATGTCAGTGAGTGTTATTCATAAAATAGCTTTAAAATAACCATTAGATCAAAGCTAAACCAAACGATCGTATTGGTTTGGGCTCCAGATTCTCCAAGTCTCGGTTCAAAACAGGTACCAAGCTTAGAAGTACCATACGTTATATACTCTACGCTATATACCTTCAATTTTATTTCTTACCCATTGCAAAAGGTATAACATTCCATATAATTATAATTCCTGCACAGGAACACAAATCCAGTTTAAATGACAGTCCTTGTCGACACTTTTGCTGTCAAGAAAAAGTAACTGACTCTATTCTCTTGTTTAAATCAGCTCATTTGAAATATTCAACTGATTGAACAAACTTTTGCCTCAAGCGTAAGCTTAATCACAAGTTACCATCGTATGTTTCGATTTTTCTCCAAAAAATAGATTTTAATAAGGCCATCTGCAAATATTTATTCGGACATTGAATATTTTTGAGGTATATTAATTCAGATTTATTTGGATTAGATTATAGTTTTTTATTCCTGGCTAAAATTCCACTCAATAGATTTTTTAAAGATAAATTATTACCTAAACTAAAGACTCTTTAAATTATTTTCTGCTATTATTAATGTTTTAGGTTAAAATTTAAATTCTTAAAAGCACTACAATGAACCAGAAACTTCGTGTTTCCTTTCATTGCCAACATTATGTATCTAGATTCCAGAAGGGGAAGGGTGTAAAAAGATTTTTTACATATATATGCGCGAAACGCTCGTATTAATGTTATCCGAATTCTTTAGATTAGTTGTTAATGCTTATGGCATTTATCATAGACAATCCCGGTGACGAAGTCAACGGTTTTAAGTCAATTTTAGAGTTTCCTATTTCAGTAACCCTATATAGGGCCATGAGTCTGCCTTAGCTACTCATGCGTCACAGACCTTTTGACAGAGCAGACTTCATTTATAACTTTCATTCATTCATCCATAGATCGTAATTTAGATCTGTTTTGGGGAACGATCACCTCTGATCCAGTACCCTCAGTGGTATTGTCTTTATTTGGAGGACTTTGTGGCTACGATACGCATATTATATATTTATACGGGCACCAGCCACCTTGTACAGGAAATTCTTCGGCAGGTGGGGTTCGGATTCATAGCCAAAAGGATGCGAATTCAACACCCTACAAATCATTTTATCCCAGCCCATTAGACTAATAATTAATTAAAGCTGAGATTAAAACTTCTTATGGGTTGAATGAAATACCATGATTTATAAATATATGTGGTCCACCTTTTTTTTAGATAGCTGTAGAATAAATAAATGTAGAAAGAGCTGCTGGTACTACGGCTAGTAAGTAATACCAGATATAGGTGGTTCAGTTTTGTTTGATATATTATTCATCTTATATAAATTTATTTAGTGATAATTTATTCTTTTATTTTCAAGTGCGTGAATAGATCCATTTGACATATTGTAACACACACACACACACAGAGAGAGAGAGAGAGAGAGAGAGAAATAGTCTTCAGATTCAAATGTTACCTATTTCAGTTCTTCATATGATATGAAACACGTTCTTCCTGAATGCTTTTTATGAAATTCCCAGTATGGCAACACGTGATCAAACCAGGAACCATAGACAACTGTAAGATGCATGAAAAAAGCATTTGAACATTAAGCTTCCAAAATTTTAAGTTTTCTATATAATTTCAAATAAACGAAGAATTTTTAATACTAGAGCAACAATAATAAAATAGCCCATTTATTAAAAAAGTTTTAAATTTAAGATTCGTTTTCATATTTATAAGAGTGTAGTAATTACATTGTCATAGAAAAATTTCATAAGTACCTACTTTTTTCTCAAATTTTATGTGTATAGATGGTATTACCTCTACTTTTATTGCAATAATCAGTCAATGTTATTTGTAAATTAGATGTTTGTTTTAGAACTGTTGGTTTTGTGAATGAATTCTGCTTTCGTTTCTACTATCTCGATACTGGAAATTCTGCTACTAGTTGAAATAGAAAATTCTTTCTAGTAATATTTTTCCAGCACTTTTTCAAGCAATGTTCTTATATGCTGAATGATATTGGAACTCCGAATAAGCTTGGTAATGAATCTTTTTGATAAAGTGTTTCACGTTCGATCAACGAAAGCATTCTGGGATCAATGAGATACGCACAAAAATCGACAGTTTGTGCAAGATTTTCTGAGCACTATCTCACTTTCATCTGCTAGTGTTGTCGGAAGGAGAATGTCTATGATGCAGAAATGTGATTCTAAACTGTCGTCAAAGGCAACGGAGAATTTAGCAAGTGAACTGATGAAGGCAAAAATGTGAATTCTTACACTCACTAAGTGAAGCGAGAAATTCAAGACTGTAAACTTCAATACTTACCGAGAGAATTGAGGAATTCAAATGTTTGAAATATGAGCTTTTTTATTAGCGAAGTCAAGAGAAGAATTCAAAAGTTTATGATTTTCTACTTCTAATAATGGGTTATAGAATGAAATTATGAAATTAGAGTCCATAGTTGTTTTTATCTAATTACTCTAATTTTGAAATCTAAATTTCATTAATTCCCTTCCGAGTTTTTGACGAACAGCAAAAATTCGGATAATATGGAGCTTCTTAAGAATGGTATGACAGGAATTTCCATGTCTACAGAATTAAAAAGGAGATTTACAGTTTTGTTACTGAACAGAAAGAATACCATTACTATTTATTAACTTTGGCTCTTTCAAGCAAAGTATTTAAATTCTTTTTTTAAATCAGAAATTGTGATAATAAACATCGTTTTAGAGTTCATTATTATGTTTATTTACTTATCATTTCTAGACATTGGAAGCCTTTTATTTTCTTTTTCATATATTTTGGGGAAATTCTTTGAAAACTTTGTGCAATAAGCTAATTCCAAATTTTGAAATTTAGATTTATTATTTGTTGCTTGAAAGTACTTACTTGAACTGCTGTACTTACGGTATCCTTTTGTATAAAGATAGAGAAAATCTCCCCAAGATCCTTTATAGTTTCCAAGAAATGTGCTAATTTTATGATGATGATAATATGACACAGCGTTATCTTTTGGATTTCTCATAAAGGACCTGAAATTAGAAAATGAATAAATGTATTTCTGTCTGATAATTGGAAACCAAAGACTAGGGTACTACTCAATTTTTTTAAAGTAGTACCTTACTTAAAAGGTATACTTAAAGGTAGGTATATTTTAAGTATACCTTATAGGTATACTTAAAAATTATTTGTAAACCTATATAAAACAAAGATGTCACCGAAAAATCCGTCTTGTGCTCAACCAACTTACGGATTTTTCCATAGAATCTTTATAGTTCGTATCTTTGTTGTTAACTCAAATTTCAACAAATTATTTAATGAGTAACGACATTTTATTCTACAAGAAAGCTCAAAAGCACAGTTGCAAAACGAAACAGAACCGCGTACAAAAACAGTACTTGCAGTAATAAACAACAAACAAATAGAAACTCGCTATCAAACAAATACAAAAGCATAAAGGTAGAACTAATTGGAGAACACGTTTGTTTCGCACGCCAAAAAAGATAATACACTCGATTACTTTCTCTCTCAACTATACTGCTTTCATCTTCGTGTGCCTTCGTTTTTATGGCTTCTATTATAAAGCATCGAATGTTCTAGGACACACTTTGAAATTCGAGTCCTGATAGATATATCGCAGAGACACTCGATCTCTAATTTGTTTCACAGTGACTAAGAATGGCCAGTTCTTAGGAGAGAGTATAGAATAAACACAAATTTGTCAGAAACAATGTTTGATGTAAAACATGCACTGATTCAAACGAGAGCTTATCCACTATTGCCTGTCTTCCTTGGAAATGGTAAAAGATATAGAACTTATTAACCACCTAAATTTTTCAAAACTCATTTCTTTTTTAAAGTTTCTCACAAAAATGATACTTTTTAAAGTTCTAATCATGTTTCCCACAATTTTTAGATTTTGAAATGAATAAATTAGCGTCCGTAAATACATGTAACTTAAGCGTCAGATGTTAGACGTCAAAGGACCATTTCGGCGTTTTAAAATTTTGAATCGGACAGACAAACCAATATCAATATGCCAATCAATACCAGGATTTCAAATTTAGGGCACTTCTGGCAGTAGAGTTGAGTTGAGTTGAATTTGTTGTTTTTTGGCACAAAAGCCCTTTTCTGGCAGTAGAAAGAGCCTTCTTTCAATCAATGGTTAAGGAATTATGAATTGTTAGCTGGGAGATTATTTTGTCTATTGTGACTTCGAGTCTTATTCTACGTTTTTATGTATTTCCATGTTATTCCATTTTTTAGTAGCTCGACAGATTTCAAATTTCCTCCGAGTTCTGTGAAGCTACAACCACAGTTAAAGACATAATTTTACATTTTAATTCATTAATATCAGTAATTTCGTAGCAGTACACAATGCTATTAATATATCGGAAGAAATCATGTGATAGCTTATTAGTGTTTGTGCGTATCATTACATTATGCTCCCCTTCCTCACTTTAATAGCTCGAAAGATTTCAGTTTTGTTCCCTTTTCCCTGAAGCACTTCTGGAGTTAAAATTGTATTTACAGGTATAGTGTGATGCCAGTAATTTCTCAATGTCATAGAAGATATTCAGAATGTAAGATTAGCTCTTCATTAACCCTTGTCTGTTTATGAAACTTAAAATAAAATTGTCTCATCTCATGAATTGAGCAACAAGAGTCATTCTTATTTTTCTGGACCTCTTCTGAAGGCTCTCGATGACTTTTAAACATATATTGACAAGAAAGCCGTTGCAGCGATAATAGTTTTACAACAGGTATCAGTTTGCTTCTTGAAAAAGTGTAGAAGAATATGATTACTTCTATAATAAAGCATATAGATCCATTGCTTGATTTTCTATAGACATAAATGATGAAAAACAAAGAGAGTTCAAGCATATCTTCGAGATTGAAGGTTCAAGACGTTTTGCAGATTTCACCTATTGATTGTTATTCTTACTTTGCACTTTCCCCGTCGTATGCTTTCGGGGATGACAGTTAGAGGTAGGTGAGTGGCCATGAGACGATGTGACTTGAGCTTGCTCAGGTGTCGCAGATGACCTATGGGTCTGCCAGCTTCCAAAGTCTTTACTCGACAGTTGAGCAGTTTATTCTTCACCTTATTAGTATTGCCATCGTTGTAGATCAGAGAAACGATCTCTTCTGTCCACGTTGTTCCTACGAGAAAAAAAACATTTGATCAACCTTCATTTGATCTTTCTTGTGATTTTTTTCTCTTTCTGAATATCTTAAAATAATCACTTATTTTTTACTTTACTGATGTCATGTTTGGGGTATTACAGTCGCTACATGTTAGTTTGACACGTAGTATGTCAGCGATGATGACCTTCTAAAGGTGCCTATTTGCCAAAGATACGTCGGTATGTGGTTCTGATAAGCGTACATTAAATTTGACATTGATGAAAAAAATTACCGTTGGAAGAGAGATTTCGATGGGTAAAGATGACACGGAACTATACATATAGTCACGTACGTAAGTAAAGTAACGTACCAAATTTGTTATATTTAATTGATTGCATTTTTTGGCTTATTCTGTTCACATATTTCTGAAAGAACAGTTAGACAGTCAGTCAGCCTTTTATTGGATTGGCTCAAAATTTGATCGATACCTACAGCATAGTTGTTTATACCTCTAGCTGACTTTGTTTTGCAGTTATCGTGTTAGCTTATATTCGAGGAGCCTGTTAGACAAACCTTTTATGAACAAATTCTGTTCAAAGTTTGATAGAAATCAACACATTTGGTGTAAAGATCGCATATCAAACTTCTCCCACGTAATTCAAAGCAATTTTGAGTTATCTTTGTCACAGATAGATATAATGACCAAAATTAATTTTTGTAACTCATGGAAATCTAAACTCGATCACGATTTTTTCGACGATTACAATGCATTCGTATGAAAAGAAAAAAAAAAGCCTTTTCTAGTCAATATTTCAAAGACTTTTTTTTAAAAAAATGAAACGATCTTGGCAAAGAGCAACACAATAAATCCATCACATTTCGTAGAGTAAACTGAATTTTTCTTTTCTCTTAACGAGTTTTCTGATCACTCAATCAGTTTTTAAAACATTTGTGCATCATTTTATGCGTTCCCAATTCTTTAGTAAATGGTAGTGAAAAAGAACCGATTATCAAATGCGTCCTTCTTTGGTTTCTATAACGAGCTTGATAAAGATCGATTCGGAAATCCATTTGGTTATAAATGCTTTAAAATATATTCAAGCTACAAATCGATAGACAAAAGTTTGATGATAAATAAAAAACAACATTACTAGCAATTGGATTAGATGAGCTTAATGTAATAAGGTTTAGGTTGCGGAATCTTCTATCTACTTTTAAAGTTTAGACAATCAATTAATTTTAAAGTGAGATTTTGTATTAATGTATTTTGTTGGCACTTAGGGACTTTGTGAACAGAAAATGACCTCATAGAAATCCTTGAATTATTTTTTTTTTCCATTTCTACAAAATGAACTTCGTAGAAATATGTTAATTTCAATTCTGTGAAAAAGACATTTGGAATTATTGTATTGGTGAATATGCGTGAAGGCTGAGAACCTGTTATTGAAAAAATTGAAATGATTTTGAATTCTAGTTTGCCAAAAGTTATTCAGGAATTGGCAATTTTCCTAGCTTTTATAGTTGATAACTAAAAAATAAAGCTATAAAATCATGAAATATTTTATGAATAGTTAGAAATTTTTGCTAGGTGAGATGAAAACAAAATTTGTTGGACTGATAGTAAAAGAAAAATGTCAGCAACATGAAAAATATCCATCGACTGCTGCATTGACCTGAGTCAGTTATGACTGAAGGATAAAACGCTTCACAGCTCATTTGGATTTAGCGACTGGTTTAACAGCAAAACTATTATAGTCCCCCCCTCACCTTTTTATTAAATTTTCATATACAAAGTATAGAGGGAGTATTTTAATCTCAAAAAAATTTGAACTCAAGTTTTTGGTGAATCTCCACGTTTTAGACCTTTCTGAGTTTGAAAAATATCTATATGTTTGTAAAAGATAACTCAAAAATGATTTGAGCTGAGATGGGTGAAATTTGTTAGATAATCCTTAAACTAAATCTGTAGATTTCTGTAAAATGTTGAGAAAAATCTATTCAGAAAATCTCTTAACTTTTCTTGTTTTATCCATTTGCTTGTACTTATTGAACTATTTCATGAATTTATATAAAGTTTTAAAATCAATTCTTCAAAAATATTGCCTGTATTTGACTACACAGATGTGCGGGTATTAAAGTGTTAAGATTATTGCATCTGGTTCTGTGACGCTGTCACGTTTATAATTGTAACGCTTCGTGGTGTCAGAACTGAGCACGTTTCACCCTATTTCCTTCGCATTTGAGTCAAGATAAAAAATGCTACCGATATTTGTGTAATCGGAGACATTCACATGAAAAATTTGCGCTTTCATTTTACAAACACATTGCCAAATACTAGATAACATTTTCATATGTTTTGATATCTTTGTTTATAACTCTAAAGCAGAATAAACCGCAAGAAATTGATTAAAATAATGCATTACCGTATGTACCGCATACGTTTGTCATGTGATTAGGAATCTGAAGTGATTCCATTAAATCAGCTGTAATTTCATTTGACTACTTTTTTTTGTTCCTTTAAGTTACAATAATGAAGCATAATTGAAAACGAATGCCCTCAGCACATCCGCATGAAGTGGGGAAATACGAAGCAATTGCTTAGATGACTAGAATGGTGCTAAAGCATTCTAATCTTTTATAAATTACAATTAATATTCTCGTTACTTCTAGATTTTGCGCGCGCATCCGGCATGCCAGCATGAACAGAAGTTTCTGAATAGCATGGACCGAAGATGCACTGAAATCAATGATTGCGAACGCGTTTCGCAGCGTCTGTCGGTTTGATACTGCCGTGTGACTAAAAGTAGTTGCAAAAAGCAATTTTTGGATATGCGGATTAAACACAGTTTCCTTCCGTATTGTTGTCATGTTTTGCTTCCTATAGTTCTTTTTCCCTGCGATTTTAGCTGTTCAAAAGCAGAATGGTCATTTTAAATGACCTTCTGCATTTCTTTGGCAACAGGTAAATAATTTATAATAATAATAACACATTCTGTATATTTAGTAGTTAATCAATCCATTGGCCTGGATGAAGAACGTAGGTAGTGCCGTCAAGATTCGTGTGGAGTTCTAGTGAGCAAGGATAATCTCTTTGCTTGATTCGTCTTCTCTTTTCTTTCTATATCAATTTCAAACATACAACGAAAATCTGAAATTTTACCTGATTTTGGATAAGTGATGATGAACACGTCATCTTCTCGTACTTCAAAATCATCCAATCCCATTAAGATATTTGAATGCACGAGGTATCCTTGGAGGAGTACCCCTTTGAACCACTGGGCCCTTGGTACAGAGTGCACATAGCTCGACCTCAAGGGATCCAGGTCTAGAGAGGGATCCTGGTCGGCAAGGAGGATGTATCTGTCGGATTTGTT
This sequence comes from Argiope argentata, assembly GCA_026289955.1. Taxonomy (NCBI): domain Eukaryota; kingdom Metazoa; phylum Arthropoda; class Arachnida; order Araneae; family Araneidae; genus Argiope; species Argiope argentata. Next base: position 3,380,537 of record JAOUZG010017157.1, on the reverse strand, counting down.
ATCCCTTTCTTTCCTCGATCCTCCCTCTACGGTCTCCAAAGGTGTGCCGTGGAGTGTGTTCAAGGATACTACGTCATTTTCGGAATGATTTACCTATGGAAAGAGACTATTTGCTATACAAACATGACAATTAATACGTTAGAGATTTCTAAATCGATCGAGATTTTTAATTTTAATGACATCACATAAAATAAGCACTTATCTGAGCAAAAATGCTTATAATTTTTTAAATATTATTAGAGAGCAAAGGAAGATTTCTAGTTATAAAAGAAATGAGAGACATAATTGATATGATCATATAAAATCATAATTTCAAAATCAAAAACTTAGTAAAATTTTTTTTAATAGAAATATCCTTTTTCTTAATGCGCTAAATAGTAACCTCTTAATTTCAAATATTTTCTTCTTTTTTATTGAATTTTTTAATTACGAAATGGTGGACAATTTTTCACTTAAATAAATCGATATTTAAAATAAACAAAAAAAATTAGTTAAATAATCACTGAAAATATATTGAAATAATCACCAAACAAAATAGCATCTGATAAGGGCAAGGCAGAAAAACTTGTATGCCATGAAGTAGAAAAACAAAAAGGAACGATTTTCTAAAATGGATGGTTCCAATGCAACAACAAACAGCTTCATAACTTCGGCTTCTTGAATTTTTATAAAATATCTCTAATCTGAGTAGGTAAACACTGTTTCTATTAAGAAAGAATATTGCTACTTATAAAAGTGTATAATATCAAAAATGGATGAAATATGATAAAATTAAACTCAAATATATAAATATACACAGTAAACTATAAAACAAAAAAGCTTAGTAAAATGTCAATAAAGAAAAGAAACCATGACGTCTATATAAATAGATATCAAATTGTGAGTAAACAGTCTAAATGTGAATTTTTTACTCGTGCAAAGCATTCTTTACGAAGTTAATTACATTAATTACAAGAATCAAATTTATTTTAACCTTTTGGAAGTTTAAATTATGCTTCTGTTTAGTTTATCTATATTAAGGTCCCGTTGTTAAGCAACTTTGGAGCTATTTCTTAGCACGCAGTATATAGTACTCTAGAATCGGCTTTTAACACATTCTATTCATATTAAACCCGATCAGCAAAGTGCAAGTCCTGCCGCTAATTTTAACGAGCAGGAAGTCGAAAATTGCATTAAAAATCTACCAGCAGTTTTTGGAAAGTTTATATTAATCGAAATAGCTTTTGAAGAATTTAAATTCTTCGAAAAACAAATCTACTAGTTGGGAGAAAATAAAAAAACCAGTATGACAGGAATGCAATGAACTGCTCAGCAGTATAGGGTGAAAAGAAACGAAATGGTTGTCTTACAATCTTGGGAAAGAGAAAAAAAATATTCATATTTGTACTTTCATTGGAATAAGAGTGAAGTTTTGGAAGTTACAAATGACGGTTATCCCCCCAATTTGCTCTGATGTGACTCATAACATGATGAGAAAATGAAATTTATAAATCTAATGTATAAAAATGAATTTTTGTTTGTTCGTATTTCATGGGCTGCCGTACCATTCTTTTGAACTTGTTTGAAGTTATAGGCAAAGTAGAATTTTTAGTATTTAATTTAAACACAATAGAATTTACGTACAAATAATCTCAAACGCTTCTGTTATTCAACATTACTTTAAAATTGTAAACCGACAGATGACAAACAGGAAACGGCAAAAGGGGCGCGTGTGCCATTTGTTATTAATAGCGCATACATCAAACAAAACAAAAAAATATCGTTGATGCCAATCAACACAAGAGAAATGACATCGAAAATATTTAGTACAAGAGGTAGTTTTTCTTTCTTTTCATTAATGAATAGTCGTATGTATGCAAGATATTGCCATCCAGCATGCATAATATTCTGACTGCGGCGAACCACTTACATTATTCAGCGTTTACCTCACATGCAAAATAGAATTATTATTATGCATGTCGATTTAGGTAACTTATATACAATAGAAATTCTTTAGGGCAAACTATAATTTTTCTATTTATTCAGTGAATCAATAAACGATATTTTGATTATACAAGAGTATATCGTATTAATTGCTTCATTAAAAAATATGCCTCACAAACGTTCGTCACTTAGCAGATCTACCAGAGCCGTACGTAAAAATAAGCAGCTTCTCAAACAAACGAGTGACGACAAGCAAACAATGAAGCAGGTCCTTTACGAATTGTAATTTCAAATGCTTCAAAATCTCAAGATCAACATGTGGCAAGTATTGAAGCAACAATTTTGAACAGAAAGTCGAACGAAGATGCTTCATTCCCCACATTTCCATTATTATAAGGACAATAACATCATAAAATATCTTTAATATGCTCAGGAGTATTTGAAGATACACTGATGCCTCAGATCATGTAGATTTTATTGTAAAACACGCAAAAATTGAATTTTATTAATCTAAATAATTATATCTTTCCTTCAATAGAATTTCTATTGCTACTATTAAAATAATTTGATTTTATGAAAAAAATTAAAATTTCAAAGCATCATTATTTTTTCTGAAGTCATCGAATCCGACAGTTTTTAAATAATTCTGTATTATGACAATCATCCCGTTCTTTAACCTTCAAATATTCTATTCAAAGCCCCTTAAAATTCCTGGCAGATATTGTATGCGTGTCCATACGCAATACTCCATAGTATTCCTTAGTACTTTTAGCCATATTCTGTGTACTAACTGGAGTTAAGAGACGGCTACCTTTTATTCTATATTTCCAATACAAAAGGGTTAAAGGCTTTGTTTCGCTGATTGAAACAAAAATATTTTTGAAGCGAGATCTTTTCATGTCGCATAAAAGAGGAAACTATTTTATTTGCAGACTGATTTCTCTATTTGACTCACCTGTAGGCCGACCTGCGGGACTTATCTCGCCTAAATCGACATTCTCATCGTCTGAAGCCTCCCCTGATGAATACACGACCTTTGAACCTGACCCGTAATCAGTGAGCAGGTCTTCCTTCCATTTACTCAGGCTTGATTCAGTTTTATCGATTGGCGATTGCATCCTATTATCGATAGGTTTCAAATTTTAGCTCTTCTATTCTTATTCTCTATTTTAACTGTCTTTCTCTCTTTGCTCTCTCTTTTGTAATCTGTAATTGCCCCCGGCAAGCCCTTAGCAAGGTAAGCGGTTTCCCTTTCGCCTATCTGCACTGAGATATTTTCTCTTTTTTTAGGAATGGGATACATATCGTTCAGCTGCGCTTGTCATACTATTTAATTGCTCAAAGGAATGAAAAATATCGAAGGAAAGGGAAAAACAGATATCCGTAAGAAGGGGTTGTTTCTACATTCTAATTACAAAACGTTACAAAGCTCCGAAAACATGGCAGTTGGTAAATATCATCTATAAAATGTGTTTACCGTGTAATAAAACTAAATACGTGTGCACTTGATTGATTGATTTCAGTTCTTGGGACTTATAGCTGCTATGGCCTTTGTCCCCTAGTATCCAAAGTACATGTGCACTTGTTTATGTTGACGAAAACAAAACAGAAAATTCGATTATAAAACATTATCGAGTTATTATGAATTCGGTTATAAAACATTATCAAGTTATTATGGAAAAAATAGGTATCGGACGAACTTGTGGAGAAGAGATTTCAATTCACGATTGCTGTTATCGATAAAAAAAAATGTTCTTCATAAACAACCCTCCTTATGAGGTAACGCATCTTCTCATGATTTAATTTTCCTTAAAAGTGCTTTGCAACTCTGCTCTTGTTTGCCCGAATCTTACTTCAGAGTGTACACAAAAAATAATTCAGAAATTTTTATAAAAAATTCAAGGGGGGAGGGGGTTATATCTGGAAAATGGTTGAAAATGAACCTTTACCAATTTCGATAACTACGAATGGGTTGTGCTTGAAAAATCAAACGGATACCAAATTTAAATAATGAGTATCTCAGTTAATGCTTTTATTTTGTTTTCCTACTGAGTGAAAATATAATACTAAGGAGAGAGACACGCGAGCAACCCGGCACTCAACTGCTTTGGGATGAAAGGCGCCTCTATGGGAGGTCTGCGCCTACCGTCGCATCTCTTGTGTTGGGCTCTATGAAACAAAATGATTACTATTAGATGGCGTTTCTAATGCATGATTTTATCACAAGATTGGTCTCGACATTAATATTTCTCTCTCAGGTAAAATTGGGACTTGAGAAATGTTTGTGAATCATTATATTTTAACAGATATAAACATAAACATATGATTGCTAATATAAAAAGAAACGCGCGTTCATTTTGAAGTGTGCATTATAGTTTATACTCACATTTGGGATAGGATGTTACTCTAGCAAGAATTTTAATCCCCTCGGTTTTATCTGCGCAGCCATGGTTAGAAGATCATTTACCTTTCTGGGAAGGGGTATGTGAACTTCTGTATTATCGATCGATAGATTTTCCGATAACACTCACTGAATACAAATTTTTTTATGATAAAATAAAAAATTGAAAATTTAGAAGATGCATAGTTAACCCAAATTAAGATAAGGCAATATCAAGAGAATGACTATGAATATAAATTGCATAATCTCAGTCTCTATACTTATCTGCATTTTGAAATTTTTCATAACTTTGAAGCACTAATTACTGCCTTTTTTATGAAATAATTTAAAAGGTTTGATGTAAATATTTTTTTTTCTGTTTTCACATATTGCATTAATAAACTACTGTTAATTTAAATGCAATGGATCGTAATAAAATTTACTACATTAAAAAGAATGAGCCTTAATTTTGAACGTATGAAGTATTTAAATTTTTTTTTAATTGCGATAAAAATTGTATATGTTATTATAGACTTAAAAGTTATTGCCTTTCTAATCGAAAAGTATTTAGGAGGAATTATTATGTATATTTTCAAGAAATGCAGTGCGTTTTATACTTAGTGTGAGAAACTGTTTTTGCCTTCGGCGTTGAAAGATGTTCTAACGAATAGGGTTTATATGTGATATTTATAATTCGAATATCATTGAGAATCCTTGTAAGTTGGCTTATTTGCTCCGCCCAACGAACGAAATTCTATTAGGCTAATTTTTGTACGAAACAGTGAGAAAATTATCTTATTTCTTACAGTTAAAGTTATTATTTCAAAAAATGGATCCTTGATATTCATTCATTCATCATTTCTCTTAAAGGCCATTTCATTTTTTTTCTCAGTTGTCTGTATTTCAGACAAATTTAAGAACTAGGAAAAGGTTTTGCTTCTAATTTTCGTTATGTTGTCGCAATAAGAATTTGACCTTCTTTAGATAAAGATAAATTAACTATTGATGTTCCTCGTTGCAGAGTTTCTGTTAAAAACTATTTTAACATTTTCCACTTTTCAAGTGATTCACCCTGACAGGGAAGTAGACAATTATCTCAAAATGACTTAAGGATATCCCTATTGTGTGATGCAGGTAGCCTTATTCCTTCCGAATAGGATATTCCCCCCCCCATATATATATATATATGTGTGTGTGTGATTAAAACCTTTCACATTCACAAGACAAATCAGAGGAAAACGTCTGCCCAAAACATTCTCGGATACTTTTCAATAAAAGTTCGAAGAGAAAGACTGACATGACATTAGTATACAGTAGTTATGAAATTTTCTGGACAAATTTAGAATTTTACAAGGTAACAAATTTAGACTTTTACAACTCAAAATTACAAGGTATGTCCCAAAATATTCCTAAAGTTGCTGTACAATGGCACTTTAATTTAATTGAACTAAACATCTAGTTAGCTTTCGAACAGCCGGACAAATAGATTTCTAAATTTATTTAGCTCAAAATTTGACAGAAATTCATACATTTAGTACAAAGATTGTATGCCAAATTTCATGAATCTAGCTTAAAGCACTTCTGAATTTTCTTTGTCTCATTTAGAGAAAAATAATGCCAAAAAGTGTGTGTGTTTTTAACTCAGAGATTTAAAATGTGGAGATTTATCAAATTCTATAATGCCCCTTTTTTGACAATTACAATACTTTTTTTATATTTCGAATAAGATAAAGTAAAAATTTCTGACCTCGCCTTGATTAACAATTTCTCTTCGCACCAGTGGGATGCTTAATTATTTTGTTTTTTTTTCCTGACTTTAGCAAATATCATACGCAGGTGGACTTTGTAGGAAGTATTTGGCTATGACAATCAGTATAAAATATAAATAAATATTAACGAATGAAAAATGATAAGAATCTAAATAACAAGCATGTATTAATAAATGCAGATACTATTTAAACATTAACAATATGCATTACTTAAAAAACTATGGGGAATTCGGCAAGAATATGATTGGGTTTTGAAACCCGCCTGCTTAGGATACCTCCAAACCATTAAATTTGACTTCGCAGCTGAACTTATTTTTGTTGTTTGAACTGTGTATTCCTTTGAAGGAATATCGAAATATATACAATAAAAATAAATGAGACTGCATATCGCGTGTCCTTCGAAAAGACTTAAAAGAATTGCAGCTGTTGGTGAATGAGGAAGTAAGAATGTTAAGGAAATAGTTATTTGTTTTCACAACTTTAAATAAAACGTGGATACTTTGGAGCAAACATTAAACGATCTTTTGAATGAATTAGGAATTCTAAAAGCAAAATGTCACTATCGTCGAAACTTATAAAAAAGAGATAATGGAGATACAGTAAGAAATATATTAATGACCCCAAAATTATTTATTCGAAAAAGCTTAATGACAGATTATTCATTCGAAAATGCAGTCCTAAAATTACCATTGAAATAATAATTAAATTTGAATGAGATTTGTCTACCTTTCAAAGTCAGCTCCAGAATATTCGTGAGAAGCCAGAGTTGACAAATAACGATGAATTTAATTGGAGAATAGAGAAACTGTAGAATCTTTCCTCATAATTGATGCGAACTGCTCTACAGCTACAGAGAATCGAAGGGAAAAAATCTATCGATTGAAGTTTATGTGCGAGGACCACTGAAACTTATGATATCGATCCCAATCGCAATATGTATTGTTTTGACAGAAAGAAGAAAATTTCGGAACAGTTGCATTACAAACTTGTATGATCTTCACAATATAACCTTATACTTTATAACCTTCGCAATTGGAGCTAGCAGCCAATATCTGTGTTGCGTATATTCAGATGCCCTATATCTAACTTCTGGAAAAATGTTCTTTTAAATAAATGCAGCACTATGCAATTGCACAATGAAGATTTGTAATTTTCACACTGACCCTGTATTTTGAAGCTATCTCAAGAAAGGAAATTCCTTTGATCAATAGAATAGCTTTTAGGATTCCTATCTGTTGATTTATTTTGCGTCGTAGAGTTGAGAGATTGGTTTAGTTAAGATGATTCAAACCGAAATTATTCTAAAGATATATTCAGGACAAAAATGAGAAGAAAATGCATTGTTCAAAAATGAAACCTCCTCTTCTCCTATTATAGTCTAATCAGCATGAAACGCTTCCTAAATTTATGTTTTTAAGGGGACAGTAAATGCAACGACAGCAGCTTTTAAGACTGCCTTCTTCATTGATATGCTTAACACACTAAGCTTTCACTTTATAAACATCGAATTTGATAATGTCGCTCACAGTTATCCGAAATCAACAGGAATTAAGGTTGTGAAAGGATTAATCCCTACGCGATCCCGTGCAAGGAAACTGCGTAGTTAAATTTTAATTTTGGGGATCGAAATCCTATTTTTGCATCTGAAATTAATATTCTTCGGCTCAAACTCTTACTCCTAGGCGATCTGTCACTCGGCTGTTGACCATTTATCCGAACAGATTGCTCATGAAATGGCTGCCATATTAAAATTGATCTATCATGTATTGTTCAAGAAAAAACTTGAACAAACTACTCTCTTTCGATTGTTTGCAAAATCGATAATGGCGACAGAGGGTTGTTGAAATTTTTAATTCGTATCTGAAGATAATTTAAATGGATGCATCTGAAAGTGCATCAGTATATCGCAGTAAATGAGCTATTTGTGGCTTTTAGCCGCAGGTTACGGCCTTTCTCAACTTTAACCGACCAGAATTGTGTACCAGATTGTCTTCTGAGAAAAGCCAAATATTACCAGATACGATGCAGAAAATCTACTGATGAAAGCAAAAATATTAATATGCAAAGACACGATATTTTGCGGTAATAAACGTAATAAATATTCGGAATAAAGGAAAAAATTACATTACCATTGACCTAATAGGCCATTAATCGTGTATACTAGCTTTCACAGTACTCTTTATTAATGGACAATTCTTCGATTATATTTTATGTTATTATTAAAGTTTGTATTTATTTTCCCTTCTCTCTGTGAACTAAATATTATTATTTAGTTCACAGAGATTCCCAGAGTTCATTGTCCAATGTGAATGGCATTGTACTGGATACACCAGGAAGCGGTTTTTTACATTGTTATTGGATTATGATTATCACAAAAACCATATAATAGCAAAAGGCTTTTAAATTAATTTTTAGGAACTAAACCAAACCTACTACTGTGTGTGAGATCTCTAATCACTGAAAAAAATCCGCACATCCATTTAAGCATAATAATGCATGCCAGTATTTTTCGGAATCTAAAGGGTCTAATGTAAGCCTCATTAGGGTAGTTTCCTGTCTCGAATGAAGGGACCGCGGTCGCCTGGTGGTAAGGTCTCGGCTCGTGAAATGGAGGGTTTCCGATTCGAGACTCGATTCCGCCTAAGAACCGTCGTGTAAGGGAGTCTGTGGCACGTTAAATACGTCAAGGCCAAACATCCTCTCGCTGGTGTGGTGTGGAGAGCAGGGTGTCGATTCAGGCCTCATCCCCGTCATCAGACCGCGGTTCAAGATTAAGAGGTCCATCCCAAAATAATTCGTCTTCTTTTGAATTGGACGTTAATACAGAGAACTAAATTAAAACCGTTTTGAGTAATTGGTATTCAACATGATTTTTTAATAAATTTTTTGAACAACAAATTGGTTGCCAACTAACAAAATCAACAGCTAGAAGTTTTAAAATGAGACGTTTGAAAGTTATATTTTGGTACATCCTGTTTTTTTGAAAGTGAATCTATGCAAGCTAGTTGGAAGCTTATTCTGTTGCGCTAGTTGGCGGAGCTCAGCTTCATTTCATTAATCAAATTTTCTTTTAAATCAAATTTTTGATTTGTTAAGTGGAGACATCAAGAATGTATCCATAATCAAACTGAACTTTTAAAATAAATCAATAATTGTTTAGAATGTCTTTTAATGCGATATGACTCCTTCAAAGTTTACTCCTCTTCTATTTATTCATATTTCTTATTTATCTTCTAGATGGCAACTTTCAACTTGCTACTTGCTCATTATAAGAGCAGCCCCTTTTACTCTCTCCTTTATGAAGTTTAGAAAAAGTATTGGAATCGTCAAAAAATTCAAACTCGAGATTTTGCTGAATCTCAACGGTTTTCTGAGTTAAAAAAAAACACATATTTGCCCTTATTGTCCGTGACAAAGGTATTCGAAAACGCTTTGAGCTAGATGGATGGAATTTGGTACAGAGTCTTGACATCGAATTTGCATATTTCTGTAAAATTTTTAACAAAACCCATAAGAAATCTGTCATCCCGATTACTCGAATATAAATTAACATGCTATCTGCAAAACGAAGAAAGTTAGATAGATAAAATTAGATACAGATTTAATATTTAAAGTCTAGAGAGCTATTACATTTTGCGTCATATCCAAGAAAGAGTTGGCAATCTGTCGCCAACTCTGTCGATTGATACTTTCAGATATAAATCTATAATACTGTAAAATTTTAATTTTTCAAATTTTGAGCTAAAAAGTAGTTATATTCTTTCGCCCTATTGTTTAAAATTGCTTTTCAGCTGCATTTTTAAAATGTTCAAATGTTTTCATACAAAAACATTTAAATCAATAAAAATGGTTTCTTTTTCAGAATTGGAGAGGAAACAAAAGAGGCACAGGGCACTAGCACAACTGCGTAAGCAAAGACAGCTCATGTGTGGATCTTTTTCGTGTATTTATTCTTTTGCCCAATTCGAAATATTGATGCTATTTGTGACTTTAAGAAGTTAATAGTATGCCATTCAATCAATATGCCATCGTTTTTCAGTAAAGAAAGATACTGATTTATGTATATTTTCTCAAAGCTTTTCTTTTTTCGAAATGAAACAAGCCGTTAAATATATAATATAGAGGTACTTCCTTTTATGACTCAGAAAATAATGAAAATATGATTTGGCGCTTAAAAAAATGCAGTTGAAGGCTTACTGCTACAAGCGTAAAGAAATCAACAATGTCAGTTAGAGAAAAGTTTTATTTGAAACATTCAATTCCTTTCTTGAGTAAATCGTACTAATTATTTTTGAAGATACTGAAAAAGTCTTTAAAACTGAATCACGCGGTATAATATGAGCTTGGAAATTATTTGAAGAAAAAGGCATCCAACTATTATATTATAGAACTTGTTTTTTCTTTACTTTGATTATACTGCGACCCTTAAAATTTTCTTTCCTATCTTTTAAATATTTTCTAACAGTAAATGAATTATGTCTTTTCCTGCAGAATAAGCGAAAGACATCAGGTGACTTATTTTTCAGAAACAATTTCCATATATAGTTCATAATGCGCATAATTCTTGATCAAAGATATCCAGAACCTCTTTCGTGGGTAAAGCGCAGGTTCACAAATCCCTCCTACCGTCACATCGATTGTCAGAAAATCGCGCTGCATTGCTCATGCAACCGGCATGTTCTTCTGATCACCCCGCGGGTCATTTTTTCCTCTCATGAAAATCTTGTCTAAGGGAGCGACAATTTTCAAGTCCGGAAGGAGTGCAACGATTAGAATGGGGAGGGGTAAAGCAAGATGTGTTATCTTCATTTACATCTTTGCATGCATGATGTGAAATTTCATAATTGCACATCGTAATTATTTTGGAAAAAGTGCCAAATAAATAGGACCATGCATATGTATAATTAAGTAATGGGATGAGTTTCGGAATTTTTTTGTAAAATAGATCATTATCTGATTTGCCATGATTATAAATTCTATTTATATACTATGACGAACGGATTTATGAATGAAACAAAATGATTAAAGCCTATTAATTTAATCCTGTAAGAGTGCTTTTTGTGTATATAAAACTAGTATATATAGTAAGATAGATTAATATTAAGATAAATAAATGAAATTACATAGCTTTTGTTCTGTGTAGGAGTTTCAAAAGCAAAGTTTTCTTTAAAGAAATTAGAACAAAAACAATGAAATTAATCATTTTATTACAAACCCTGTACATAGTGAAAAAAATTAACAAAACATCTATGTAAAGGATTTTCCCTTCATATAAACATATAGAGAAAACAGTTGAGGTTCGACTTGAATCAAACTGTATTAACAAATAACGCATTCGGTATTTGTATGGAAATCGAAGCATCTGATTCGAAATTGCAGCTTTACATTTTTCAACCTTATAAGTAATTGACAATTTATTTAACATCTTATAAGAATATTTAAACATAATTCAGACTCTTTGTATCTATCTCAATTATATACGAAAGGGTTGCCTTATTTGAATTATCGTTAGCATGCACGATTCTATTGATACTTGATCACACGATTCTATTTGATACTTGAATGTAAGGACATTTTGAAGGGATGATTTAAGAGACAATTTCAAAAAGAAGCAACATTGACATGCGATTCATGAAAAGATGTCTAGATATCATGAATGGAGCACGTACGGAAAAAAAATTAATAGTCTTTACTGTGTTCCAAAGAAAGAAACAAAATTTGTTACAATAGTTTCAGAAAATAAACCTGTATTTGTTGCAATTAAATAAAACGAAATAGCCTTGTATTGCATATCTATAATTGTCTTTCATACCAACAAGCAACACTCTAAACCGGAATAACACCGAAAGTAATTGTAATAACAAGGGTTCGTTTCAAGTTGGAAGTGGAACATTTCAAATAATAAGAACAAAATAAAGGGACCTTAATGATACCAAATTTTTGTTCAAGAATGTTTGTTCTTTTTGTATTTAATGCAAAGAAGCAAGGCAAGAAAAGAAAAATTACATAAGGTAAAAAATATTCGTGTTTACATTCATATATTGTGTGCTATTTAGAAGAAAAAAAATAAAACATTTGCAACGATTCCGTTGATAGAAATGGATGAGCTAATTTAAAAAATGAGTTAATTTAATAAGATAAATGAAGAATTTTAATTATTTATTTTTTTCACTTTTTATACATATTTCCTTAAAATATAATTGTATTATTTTAAATATAAATGGGCCTCAATAATTTTTTTTTTATTTCGTAAGATTACTTTTCTGACAGTGTACGTTAAAAAATGCTTAAAATATCCAAATAAGACAACCTTTCTCTTCTTTAAATATAAGCACATGAGTTTTATACGCTTTATCAACTATCTTACTTTTGACATAAGTCAAAAACATGTGCAAAGACTGGAAATTCGATCTAAACAAACATTACTATTTTTATGAGTAATATATATCTACACTTTTAAGTGCTCACAGGAGATTTTAATATGTTCATAAAATCGCTGCACTAACCTAAAACGTGTTTGCCTTCTACAGTACAAACAATTATAAAAATTTAATTAAAATCATGACTTCTTATATTCGAACGTATTTAATCTCCAATTAATGTTTGATAAACTTTATACATCTTAAAAGCATTTATTAAGTTACGCGCACTACTACTTAAAAAAATCTATTCTTTTTTTCCGAAACTTCTTCCACGTTTTTCTCTCCCAAACTTGTAAATGCCATGATATATACACGCTCTAGATGTTTATCTTTCAAAACATGTGCAAATATTTACTATGTGCAAAGTGGAACATTGTCATGGACGTTAATTGCTGTTCCACCATCAAATTGTGTATGGAACAATGTCTGTTGCGCTTTTTCAATGGTAAATGTTTTTTTTAAATTATTATTCTTGTTCCTTTCATTTTAAGAAAATTCACTAAGGCGAGGTTTTGCTCGACTTTGAAAGAAATTCTTCACGTTAAGTCCAGCTCTCGCTTATGTTTCCCCTGGTCCGTTGTCCAGTCTGGTGGTGGTGGCCATCTCTCCGTTGTTGTTCCTGTTGTCGATCTCTTCCGGATCAAAAATCAATTCCAACCCACTGCCTTGCATCTTTTCGTTGTACAACTTATTGAAAGCGACGTCCTGCTCCTCGGTGAAGTAGTTTTTCCAATCTCCAATAATGCCTTAAGAGAGAAAGATAAAAGAATTAAGCATATAAAAAATCATTCGCATAAAAAAAGAACAAAGAGGAAAGAAAGAGGCAATTGAAAAAATTTAAGGATATTTGATCTTTTCGTTTTTTTGATGATGATGTCTTAAGCTTAATTTTATTTATTGTGTCATTATAAGCATATATAGATTTCTCTAAAAAAGTAGAACAAGCTCTACAAACAGCAACCTAAACAGATTTCCCGGCTTAATGTATTTATTTCCAATTACAAATTTTCATAAAGTAAGGTGGTAAGGTTTTCATAAAGTAAATTACATGACTTCGAAATACTTATTTCGATGAATTTTAATTATTGATTCTAGAAATTACATTCTTGCCAATCTCGCCCTAAAACTGTGGATCATGCAGATCAATCGACGGCAAAGGGCATTTTTGAGCCCTGGAAATGTCGCATTAGTTGGCTTCTATCAGATATTTTCATTATTAGTGATCAATAGTGTTAATGAGAAGATAAAGTAATTTACAATCCTGAATAATTTGATTAGTGGCAAAGGAGGCTCACCTTTCCTCATGAACTTGGACTGAGTCATATCGAAGAGATCCGTGATCGGCAGCACCTCTCTGTTCACCATGTTGTTGCTCTTCATTTGCTCGAAGGTGCAGTGGTTGGAAATGGCTTCGATGGCGTCGGGGAATAGAGGGCGGTCCAGGAAGGAGGCGATCTTCGACACCATGCCGGGAAGATCCTGTTGGAGAATATTGCTTCTAGATCAAACTTCAATGTACTATTGAAAAAAGGATTCAATCTAATATAAGAACCCCATGTCTTTGTTTTTAATTGCCTAAATTCAATAACCATATTCATAACCTTCATAAAATCGAAATTTTTTTGAAAAAAAAATCTAATACAAAATTCAAATTTAAATATTTATTTGAAGACTTACTCGAATGATGTAAGCATTTCGTTTGCCATCAAACCATCGTGAAATATTTGAGTTCATATAATAAAGTTCTCAGGAATTGCTGCTTGTGTTTAAATACCAAATATAACTCCGTTACACGAATGGTTATTCATTGAACAAATTTAAGCGGTGAGAATTTCATTCACTTCAAATTTAAGTGAGAAAATGTGGCAGTAATTCTCTTCATCTTAATATTGTTTATAGAGCTAAATCAGAATAAAGATCCTACTGTTTCAAAAATTTCAAAAAGCTATATTTTCAAAGGCTTGAAATTTAATTTTTACTTTCCTTTTTTTTAACAGTCATAATTACTTAAAAATATTTTTACGTAAAATTTCCCCCAAAATACCTTTTCTTTTATGAGAATTACACCTCTTTCATTGTTTCTACAATTATGTTAAATAATCAATTTTCCGTTTCCCCCCTCTTCATTATTAACGGATTCTTATTATTCGCTGACATTATTAACGGATTCTTATTATTTTATTTTATTTTATTTTATTGACTTTTTTGTAAAATCTAAAAACAGCTTTATTAAATTCCTACTATTAGTTCACATTCTCCCTATATATCTCTTATTCAAATTTTCAATCGTTAAGGAAATACTTTTAATTCATCCTCTCTAGTTCAAATACATTCTTTTAAACTTGTAGTGGATGACACTCGACATTAATATAATTTATTCAAACATTAATTCAATAATTAATTAATTTTTAATAATTTAAATAGAGTTTCAGCAGTTTGTAGTGAAAATTGAAATCAACAGCAACTGATTAAGCAGTAACTCAATCGGTAAACTGCAAAGATTTCGGTATTTTTCGCGTAAAGGTGAGGAATGCGAATTTAATTCTTGCGGAAATCAATAATTTTTTTTATAAATTATTCATATGCATTGTAATTATTTAATAAAAATTAACTAAAATAAAAATTTTTGTCGACCTAAAAAGGAATTTAAAAAGAAGCTAAATAAAAAATATGTTTTTATTATTTGTTTTTCCATTCCTTATATTAAGAACTATAACATATGCTCTCACTGATTAAATTTGGTCTGTGGCATTTAGTGACCATGCATTCGTTAACCTATGTATTAATTTAATCTTGGATTTTAGCGATATTTACAAACTGGGAAAAAATGAGAAGTTGCTTCAACGCTTAAGGTGATATACGATTGAGCTTTAGAAGCGGTCAGTATTCCGTCACACGAATGTAATGAATAGAATAAGTGTAGGCAATATAAATTGCATCTGAAAAAGTGCTGCACAGTTTGAAGTTTTAAATATTACATTGCGATAACTGTAAACATTTAGTCCTGAAGGATTTTTTAAATAAAAAAAAATACACGGCTTTCAAAATGAAAAAAGTCAAATAACGCGCGATGAAATGTTTGTAGATCATTGAGAAATTGAGAATTTCTCAAAGTAACAAAATTCCACCTCTAAATAATTGAACAAAATATACATAAAAATATTTGTAAACCTTCAAGGGAAAAAATTGCCATTAGCATTGTTGCAATAATAATTTTTTTTGAATTTTTAACTCTTAAGTAAGTAATGATGACCGAAAAATAATACTTGTGTGAAAATATTTCTAGACGTTACATGTTTTAAGAAGTTACAAAAAAACTTCACTATCTTATTTCACTATAAGTTAATTAAAATATAAACAAATAAATCGTACAGAGTTACAGGGTTCTAATTTTTAAATATTTTTGCGAAATTTGGAAGCTCTAGGTCAATGGTTCTGGTTTGCAGACCTCCAACAAATATACAAACTCAATTGCTTTTATTATTTACTAATTGCTTCAGATGGAAAGTTGATTACATTTGATTTCATTTTAATCGCTTTTTATAACTTTATGTTCATGATTCCTACAAACTGTTTGACATTAAAGCCCTGTTTAAAATAGCAGGGTAGGAGAAGGTAGTAGCAGGCAATTAAAATAGTGCCTTTAGTTATGTTTATTGTGTGCATGAACCTTCATAATGGTGACCGACCCCCTGGCATTATGGCGATATTAAAAATGTAAATAAATGGCTCATCTATCTTGTAAATTTCGTGATATCGTGATAATTTTAGATATTTCGTGATAATTTTAATTTTTTTGTCTCTTAAACAACACAGATATCAAAGGGGATTCTACTTTTCTAGCTTTGAACAATAGAAAAATGTGGCGCAATTTAGTATTTGATGAAACAGTGAAATGTTTCAAATTTCTGGCTAACTATGGAATTTATTAAATGAAATCGGGGAAAAAATTGTCAAAATTCAGCAAAAGTTCCCAAGGCTGTTAAATAAATATCACTAAAAACTTATGTATTTAAAATTTTGGAACCGTAACATATATTTTGAAAATTTATATTTGTGCCGAAAAGTTTTCGGAAGTTGTCCCAAGAAAATGATGCAATTCAGCTTAATTTAATTAAAATTTAACTACAATTTTTAAAAGAACCACTCAATTTTTTAAAAATCAGATGTTCTCGTTCCCATCCTCCAAAATGAGCATGAGCTAGTTTCGGTATCTGTTGATCAAAGAGCCGGGTCCGCAGAGCACCAACACACGTTGGCAAATCGATCTTAAATATTAGGGAGGAAGGCAGAGGTGTATGGTGATAAAAGATTTAAAAATCAAGAAATAAGTACGCAAAATTTTTCAAGAAGAGCTAGTATGATAGATTATGCTGTAGTTAGCATTAAATGTTGCCTACTTGCTTATAAATTGAAATTTTAAGTAGAAAATTATATTAAAATTACTAAGAAACAGTAAAGTAGAAAAAAAAATCAGCTAATAAGTATTATTAACATACGGTTCCTAAAATACGGTCAAAGTCAGTAGTTTATCATACTTTAACTATTCCTAGAATAACGTTAATATAGATTAATAGTTGTAAACACAGATTTTAAATAATAATGGATCTTTAAATTTATGTCTCACCAGTTTGAGGTCTTCAAATGATATGAAAAGCATTCTGTCGGGATGTTCTTGGTGGAACCTCCAGTAAGGTAGCACGTGGTCGAACCAGGAACCGTAGACAACTGCAAGAAACAAACAAGAAAAATTTTACTTCCTAATTTTTGACCAAGTTTCAAATATCAAAAATTCCTAAAATTTTTCTGCTTGTGAGCCTATTCTGGCCAGAAAAATTATCCTAAGTTCAAAAAAAAAATTAAGTAAGAAAATGAAACACTAATAGATGCTGATTAAAGAAGATAGAAGGAAAGCATTTATTCAAACAAATTTTAATTGAACTGGATTGTAAGGTGTACGGACGCAAGAGTGGAATTTGATAGTTCTGTGCTAAATTTCTGGTGAAAGTTTTATGAGCAAAGGCACACTCTCCATATGGCGAATATTTCACAATAGCATGCCAAATTGTTAAAATTATAAAGCATTTGCAATTACATTTAAAAAGTAACTTGCAAAGTAAATCATTGAAAAATTAGAAATTGCTTTACTAAACTATTAGATAGTTCATAAAAAAAGTACATTCATTGTCGCAAAGGTATTAAGAAAAATGTAAGCTAAAACTGAAAAATAAAAAAAATCAAATCAGAAAAAAAAAACGCTTAATAAAACGCTTAAAAGAAAAAAAATATCATAATAAAACCATTGATGGGAAAAGTTCATTTTAATTTTTTGACTATATTTTTAGCTTATGAGAACATGATTTTGCGGTTAGAATATTTTGGTGTCTCCGAAATTTACGGGCAAAAAATAAAGATTATGGGCCGCCTGAAATTATCGATTGAAGAAATTTTTTCACCTGATTTTACCAGTATTGCATTATTATTATAAATGTTTCTTTGAAAGCAAATGCGTTTTTAAAAGTTTGGCCTGTGTTTACCAGTCTTGCTTTATTATTACGTATGCTTCTTTGACAGCAGATTTTTAAAAGGTTGGCTTAAAAATATGATATCATAGCGGTTATCTATTATAATAAAAATGCAGCTCGAAATGCGTTGCTAAGCGCAAAACTGGAGAACGGCTCGACCGATTCGGCTAATTTTTTGTTTAATAGTTTCGTTAAGACACGAGGATGGTTCTTATGGAGAGAAAAAATGAAAAAACGGCGAGGAAAATAGTTAAAACGACACTTTTCTAACTTTCCCGCCAAAAATCTGCATTTCCTTCCCCCACGCCAACTGAGTGAGATAGCAGGAAGTAATAAATTATGATTTGTTTAGAAAGAAATACGCGAAGTCAGTTGGTTTTCATTCATAGATAACGGGATGTTTAAAAAAGAAACAAAATAGCTGCTTTTATTATTAGTCTGTATGAATATTTAATCTATGCCTGCTCAAAATAAAATTTCGGCACGGAAGAAAAAAAAAGAGTAACAAAGTGAAAATAGGGTTTGTAGAAACAAAATTAGTGAAGAAAAAAAGGATAGAAAAAAAAAAAAGAAAAGAAAAGAAGGATGTGTGTGTATCAATATTATTTCCTCTGTGCGCGGCATTTTCCGAGCTTTTTTTAAACTTTCTCGCATCTCTTAAAAACTAATTGTCTTTATTGTTTAGTTTGTTTACATTTATGAAAATTTGAATCTCATTATTCTATGAAAATGTAGAATTTTAGACCTTTCCCTCCACCATTTAAGTAAAATATCAATTCCGGGACAATCATTGCTCGGATACAAAGAGAAAGATGAATAGCACAATGAACAGAACATCTGAAGAAAATAATACTAAATAATACTCTAAATGAATTATATGATTATCAAAATTTGTTTGGTTTAAAAATATTTTGATGAAAAACCTGTTATGAGACACAGCTAAATAAAATATTATATGAAAATTTTAGCGAGCATTAATACTGGCGAACCGACTGGTCGCCAAGGGCGGCTAGTCTATTATAATAAAAATGCAGCTCGAAATGCGTTGCTAAGCGCAAAACTGGAGAACGGCTCGACCGATTCGGCTAATTTTTATTTTAATATTTTCGTTAAGACACGAGGATGGTTCTTATGGAGAGAAAAAATAAAAAAACTGCGTGGAAAATAGTTAAAACGACACTTTTCTTACTTTCCCGCCAAAAATCTTCATTTCCTTCCCCCACACCAACTGAGTGAGATAGCAGGAAGTAATAAATTATGATTTGTTTAGAAAGAAATACGCGAAGTCAGTTGGTTTTAATTCATAGATAACGGGGTGTTTAAAAAAGAAAGAAAATAGTTGCTTTTATGCAGCTGATTATACTGATTAAAAACATTCTTCTCAACGGACGTGAATATCATTTTCTTCGTTTTTATTCGATGGTGTTTCATTTTTTAATATTGCTATTGATTGTGTTCTGATATAAAGTTTTTTTGTTGTTCTTAAAGATAAAAATTCTTTTTTTTTATAAATGCGACATTAAGAGCCCTTAATGTTTTAATGTTATTCTTAAAAGGATTTATATATTAAACGATTCTTTTTTATTAATTTTTTTTTGGTGTTTAGTCTGTATGGATATTTTATCTATTCCTGCTCAAAATAAAGTCTAGGCAGCGAAGAAAAAATATATAAAAGGAAAAAAGGGTTTGTAGGAAGAAAAGTTATAAAGAAAAAAATATAGATAGAAAAAAAAGGACTTGCAGAAAAAAAGGAAGGGAAAAAAAGAAACGAAGGATGTGTGTGTCACTATTATTTCCTCTGAGCGTGGCATTATAGTTTAAAGATAATAGAAACGACATTTGTGTGTGAAACATTGGAGTACTTGCACTGGCACTCAATAAAACTATCTAAATTCAGTCAAAAATTAGAGAAGCAACAGCCTTTTACTTTCAATTAAATTATTTCAATAAATTTGCAATACATATTTAGTAAAAAAAGAAAAAAGGAATTACTTTTCGGAAGGAAGTACTTGAGTATTTTACGGACTATTTTCTTTTAACAATGTACTCGCATTTATCCAAATGTCATCGATATTCTGAATAAAAATTGCGTTCGAATTCCCTTCAAACATTTCCAACTGTACCTGGGAATCTGTATTAAGTCTAAAACTGTATATGTAAATACCAACTACCTTGATTCATAATAGTAATGGGGAAATAATTTAATCATATGATAATTAAATCATATGTTAAATAATTGATTCAGCCATATAACTGCAATATTATTTCATTAGCCGCAACTTTTTATTTTCTTCAGTTGGTGTGGGGGAAGGAAATGAAGATTTTTGGCGGGAAAGTAAGAAAAGTGTCTCTCTAACCATTTTCCTCGCACTTTTTTCATTTTCTCTCTCCATAAGAACCATCCTCGTGTCTTAACGAAAATATTGAAAAAAATTAGCCGAATCGGTCGAACCGTTCTCCAGTTTTGTACTTAGCAACGCATATTTGCGATCCATTTTTATTAATATACATTAATGCGGCATAAAGAGCTCTTAATGTGTTTATTTTATTCTTGAAAGGATTTATGTATTAAACGATTCTTTTTATTTTCTAAGTGCTGTGAAACACGTACTACGTACGTTATTAGGCTACAAAAGCCCAATTACTTGAGACAGTACGAAGTCTGTCGGGGCAGCTAGTTTCATATAAAAATCGATCGAGCCCCAAAACTTTATTTGCCAATTAAAAAAATTAAAAATAAAAATTATAT
>JAOUZG010017157.1:3330779-3359669 GCA_026289955.1 Argiope argentata | reverse complement strand
ATATATATATTAGATAGAAAGATAGATAGATAGGGAAAAAGACCGATAGAGAAGTCTCGTGATTGTTTCAAACTGGTTTTAAGTAGTTAATGACTTAAATTAATTAAGATAAATAATGATTTAAAAATAATGTTCTCACATAATAACTTGAAATTTGTGTTGGAAGATTTCTTTTTGTTATTTTAAATTCTTGCCACGAAGAATTTCAATCTGTCAGATAAAATTTCTTCAAATTTACCCATCAAAGTGGGTTCGTATTTAATGTTTGTTTTAAGATGACTCCGTCAGAAAGCCCTTGATTTGGCAGAGGTTTTTCTGCTCTTCAACAACAGGTGTGCTTTCTTCAGTAATTTCATTCGGATTTTAATGCATCATATCATCCTCTGCTTCAAACGTAGATGCCTCGGTATGTTACTTCGTTTTAATGTTCTAACTTGAATGGAATCTTTTAAGACGAGGTGATTGTTTTGAAGAATCTTTAGAATGTTTAATTTTATGAGAAGTTGTTTACCTAATCGAATAATAATAAAATATAAATAAATAATTAGTAATAAATATATACTTTTAATTAGAGAAAAGTTCTTTTTGGGTGTATAGTTTTATTTTGTTTGAACTAATACATATACACTAAAGAGCCAGAAAAACTGGTATAACAGATCGTATACAAATGATGGAGGTGTTCAATTAGTTATCGTAACGCAATGCTATCGACAGTGCGTATACAAGACAACAGGTGTCTAAGAAGACTATTGCATCAATTATTGCTGTTATAATGGCAGGTTATGAAGATTTCAGCGATTTTTAACGGTGACTAATCGACGGCAAGCGAGAGAGGAAGCACAACATTTCCGAAATAGAGATTAAACGGATTTTCTCGTACGGCTATCTCTAGCACCACGAAAACTAGGTTTCTGGTAAAACTCCAAATCTTTGACAGCAGTGCGGCTTGAAAAAGGCCTTGATAGAACGGTATCATCAACACCTTAAAAGAATCGTCACGCAAGATAGACATTCAACATTTCCACAGATTGCTGAGGATTTTAAGGCAGGTCCATCAACAAGTGTCAATGTATGGACTATGCGACATAGCCTAATTGATACGGGATTTCTCAGCCACAAATCATCTCGTGTACCGACACTTAATTCTGTTGCTTCTTACCTGGGCCCTTTAACGAGCCCAGGTAGACCCAGGTTGCCAATTGATTCTTAATGATTGGAAAAACTTTGTCTAATCTGAGGAGTCACAGTTCCAAGTGTATCGAGTGGATGGCTGCATATGGGTGTGGAGAAAACTCCCTGAATCTATGGATTTCTCATGCCTACAAGGAACTGTTCAGGCTGGTGGGGGCTCTGTGAGGGTAAGGGGTTTATGTAGATGGTATGGAATGGGACCATTGATGTGTGTGGACTACCATGACAGGTCGGCGGTACTTTCACATCCTTTCTGACTGTACATGCATTCATGTTTTGTGTGCGTTCTGAGAGACGCTGACCATTCCAACAGGAAAAGGCGCCACCCCACAGGTCTACAGTAGCTAACGACTGGCTTGAGGAGCATTCTTCTGAATTTCTTTCCCCCTCTTGGCCATTTAATTCTTCTGAAGTGAAAATTTTCGACCATATCTGGAATGTTTTGCAATGTTCTTTCCATAGGAGATCTCCATCACCGTTCACTTCCATGGCTTTGTGGATTGCTCTGCAAGGATCATGGTGCGAATTGTAAACAGAAAATCTTCTCAAATTAGTAGAATTTATGCTACGCCATACTGAGGCACTTCTGCATGCTCGTGGGGGCCGTACACGATATTATATAAGTGTACCAATTTTTTTGGGGGGGCACTTTAGTGCATTACTAAAATATTACGAAGTTAATTTTTTTGTATTGAACCCAATTATTAGTACTTATTTTTTATAGAATATTCAGGTTTTTAAATGAACTCATCTAAACTGACGGAGTTGTAAAAATTACGATTCGATTATTTAACCCACATTTTCCGTGAATCAACTTAGGCTAAATATTATTTGGAATATTCATTATTATTTTATCTTCTATAATAATATAAAGATATTGAAGTGTTTTTAATTGAATTTTGCACTTAAAGTTGTTTAATATGTTCATCTTATTATAGATTTAAAATTTTAAAAAATCAAAAATTCGATTCATGAATCAGACTTGTCATTGTATGCGTATATGTTAAGGCTGTAATAAATGGCCCACATAATTTGAGATGTGTATCTGCTGCAAAAAAGATCTAAAGTAGTAATATTCAAACTTTCTTAATTCTATCATTATAAGCGTAAAGGATTTGAAGAATTTTATTATAACTTTAGTGTGTCTATATGAATTATAGAACCAAGGGATTGAGTAAAAATTTGGACAATTTTTTAAGCTGCACCTTTGTCGAGTCAAAATGCATAAAATTCAATTCTTTATGTCATTTAGAATATTTTTCTGGTAGGATTATGCCCTTGCCTTGTAATTTCTAAATTAGATGCTGGACTATGTTTAGACTGAACAACCTTTAAAGGCAAATATCCGCTGCTAGATTTAGAATTCGTCCTGTTAAAACATAAACTTACGATATCCTTTCATGTAGAGATAGAGAAAATCATCCCAGGATCCTTTGTAGTTGCCTAGGAACGTGCTCATTCTGTGATGATGATAATAAGATACGGCGTTATCTTTCGGATTCCTCACCACATAAATGATCTGGAAGAGAAAAATTGCAAAAATATATTTCAAATTGATAATTAAATAGAAAACAATATAAAATTGGAATATTCCTTCTAATATTATATGTAAATTTCGTAAAGAGGAACGCAAAAAAGGTTCAAAATGTTTTGTCGGAGCTTCATTTGTTGTAGAACATTCAAATTTACGTAATTACTTCTAGTATATTATTATACTCTGGTATTAGATTCTCAATAAGAAAGGGTTTTTGAACCTTTAAGAGATCTATGTAATCAAAAAACCGATCAAATTTTAGAATTTTTCTCTTAGTGACGGCAGAGCATGTTAATACTGAAAGAATAAAATAATAAAAATGCAAAAAAGTAAAACATTTTTTTAATCTAGAAAAAGAAATAAAATTTCGAAAATATGATCCATTAACCGTTTGCATTCCGATGGTGCCTCTGGCTCACCATTCGAGGTTTTGTATCATTTTGGCGTTTTATTTATTTATTTTTCAAATTTATTTGTTAAAAATGCCTACATAATGGTTAGATATGTATACTAATTGATTTAAAAGAATTATGTATATTTATTTTTCATGTCAATAAAAAAAATCTTTGTATTAGGTGAATAATTTTGCATCTAATTATTTTTCGGAGTGCAAAGGGTTGATTGATAAGCTTTAAGTAAAATGGAATTATAATCATATTTATAACATATTTTAACTTTTATACATGAATTATTCAATTTTTTTTTATTTTTCTATGAATAAGTTTCCAAAAAGAAAGTATTAAATCTACACATTTCAAATATTTCCCTGTCCAATAAAAAAAGTCAGAGAGAGGGAGAGAAAGAGAAAAAGGCATTATGTCTGACATTTAGTCTGTCTGTGAATGCAATAACTCGAAAACGTTCTAATTTTAACTGCAGAAAATTTGATGAAAGCCCAAGTATAAAATTAGTAGATCTATCTAGCTTTCGGAATAAAACTGGGGACGATAACTGCAAAATGAAAAGAATCGCGAGGGTAAAATTTGCTATCACAATTTATAGTTCAGACATCTAAAGTGTGGATCCATATCGAATTTCAGGGCCAATCGTCAGGCAGTGGACCGTGCGTTGGTCTGTACTATCACAAGCATATAAATATTTAAATCAAAACCGCGGTAGCTAAAAGATACGACATTTGACACGTGATTTACTCACTAAACATGCAGTTCTCCGTCAATTTTGGTTTCATTCAGCCGGGAAATAAGTGATCTCGATTTCTATAGTAAGCAATTTCGATTTTTAAACATTTTTGCTTTAACGACCTCTTAGGGATTAATCCCCAAAGATTATATTTTAATTGGCTCTTTCAAAATTATTGTTGGACAATGGCTTGTAATTAATATTAGAAATTATAATCGAAAATTTTAAAGAGCTTACTCCAGCCAGTTGTTTCTCATATTTAATCTTTAAAAACTTTTATATTCTTGCTCTATTGTTTTTGGCACCTCACACTTTTACGATATTCAATTCGAAATGGCTTTCAGATTTTCAATAAAAAAATTATTTTCTTTTTAAATTCTTTTATACAAGCATTTTATTCATAAAGGTTTCTTATGAATATTATTTTCTAGCCTCCAGTCTTTAATATAGGATGCCTATAAAATATTTAGCCGCATTTTAAAATATCTGCAGCTAAAACTAATATATGACATAGAAACAAATTTGATATCTAAATAGAAAAAGAGGCCAAAAAGTAAATTATAGAAATAAATATACCAAAAGTCTCCGGTAAGGGAGATTTTGGCAATGTTGGAACAGACAATAGCTAAATTCTATTTTATTGAATTTTTTTTTAAATTTCACTTAAGTTCAAGCAAAGGACAATGTGTAAAAATGAAATTTTGTTGTCGAATTTTTTACAATTTTAAGACTTCTGAATTTTGCATATTGTTATTCCCGATGATAGTATAATATTTTCATACTGTTAGAGCTTAAAATTAAAAAAAAATCAAATCAATGACTTCTTCTTCTTCTGTACAGCCGACCACCCCGCCACCACTGAACGTAGCAGTATCGGCAGGATCGTATCAATGACTGTAGTTGCCCGTGAGTCTCGGAAGCAATAGATTTTTAATATTGAAAGTACAGATTTTTAAAAAAAACTTTTGCTGTTTAGTACGCTAAAAAAATCATTTCAGAAATTGTTTTTTAATTAAAAGGAGTTTTTCAATACTTTTATGATAATAAATTTCCCACATATGTGTTTTTCATTTTAATATTTGTTTATGTTTAGTAAAATTATTCTGTATTTGTTTTGTTTTCTCGAAAAAAATTAAATAATCCAATGCAGCGGCACTTAACTACTTGATATGTTTCATCTTCGCTTACATTAATTGCAATCCCCTAAACTTTAGAATTAATCTTCACAATGCAATTTATTCATCAGTTCGGAGCCGAGGCTAATAAAATATTAATTTTTATTACCTTCAGCAATTACTTCGAGGCGTATCAGGCTTCACATGAATAATAACCTCACCATTTCTTCTCGAATGTTCCACAACATTTGTAATCGTTAGAAAAACGCCATGTAAACTCAATTATTCATAAAGAAAGATTCTATTCAGAAATAGAATATAAAAAAAAGCTCTGATCGGCAGGTGTTTCAGGTTGTGAAAGAAACTGAAATGAAGCACTAAAGGTCTCCCTATTACTCGAGAGACGTTGCTTGGCGACCAGTTGTTCCGGAAAACATTGAAAGACGTGCCAACATTGCGGATGATCAATCTCGAATGGAAGGCATAATACTGGAAGTGAAAGGGAGAATCGGAAGAACATGGGCTCAAAAAGAAAGAAGAAACAGGTTGAATTCTAGGAACGAAAATGTAGGGAAATAAAGTTTTCAGCAAAAGAATTATCTCCAATTAGAATTTCATTTGACAGAACTTGCCTATTTCTGAAAGAGTTTCTGCAAATAATTTAATAACACGAGGTCAGATCTATAGTCTTCAGTTATTTCGTAGAAGATTAGCATTTGTTGATTTCTCTTTGTTTAAGAGTTTGATTCCTTTTTATTTTACATCTGGCCGTACAATATAGTAAAATTTAGTAAAAAAAATTGATGAATTAATTTATTTTTATATAATTTAAAGCGTATTTGCAAATTTAACATGAATTAAGTAAAATTTTATCTATTCTTGAAGAAAACTTTATTGCAAATAAAAAGGGTGTCGGAAAATCCTCGAAATGTTTTAAAAATTACATTTATGTCATCACTAAAGTAGACCTTTAACCAATTCCAATTAATATACAATTTTAATTAATTTCATACATCTTAAATTTTATTAAAAATTTTCTCAGATTTTCTGAGAGAGTCTCAAAATGGACATATTCTTACTGAAAATTGTTTTTAAAAAATTCGCTTTTTCACACATTTTTTTGGGAAATCATATCTTATTTCGCGTTAATACTGATAGGATAAATTCAAATTCTTTCAAAATTCCCACCCCACCCTAAATGCTTTATTCTCATTCAGTACCATTTTGTTTGGATATAATGGTATGATTCAATCATATCCTTAGGATGAAAAGGTAAGACCTATTCTCATCAGAAATTTCAATGAATAAATGATGTTTTGATGCATATTATTTCCAACCAACTACACCGATTACAAATGGCTATAACTTTCTTGTTTAGCAACGACACAATGAAAAAATTAAAATGAAATATTGTTTTAAAAGCAGACAATAATTTTCCATTGTGATTCTCCCCAGACACACCTGCAAGCCGGGAGGTGTCCGCCCCTCTCCCTGCGAGTCTCCGGTTCGCTCTCAAAGAAACGCCAAGGCAGAAGATCGCAATGACATCGAAACATAAGATGCCATCCCGGAAGAATCAGATAGCTTACAGTCAAATGTGCAATAACTGTTGCTGACAATTTTCGTAACGAGTGGCAAGGATTACACTATCGCACGGATTTGATCAAGAAAAATCACACACGGAAATTATTACGAAATCAAACACAACTGTAAGTTTCTTTTCGCATAGATACTGCATTCACTGCAAACACGGTTGTTTTCTTGCCTTCTCTTGTTTACAAAAAAAATTACAGGCATTTATAATTCTGGGCATTTGTCTCTTATTAGGCCACATTATCATTGAATTACACTTAAACGAAAAGATTTCTCCCGAAATGTTTGTAATTTTAAAAGAATCTTTTATTTATGTAAATTAAGTTTAAGTGATTAATTCTCTGTTCTAAAACTGAAAGAATTTGGATCTTGAAGAATTAATTGAAGGCAATGTAATAAGAAACCAGCATGACTGTGTTAAATCCTACTATTATAGGCAAACATAGTTTAGTCGCAACTAAAGAGCACGAGAAGACGAGTGAAGCAAATGTAATTGACTGGAACAACGCGCATTTTAGTTGCACTTGTGCCACTTCAAAGGCTATTAAATACCGATATAAATAGAGTCTTTGCCGCTATTCCAGTAGTTGCAAATGAATCGCAATTAACCTTCACCGAAATAGAATCCGAAGACGGAGTTCCCGAAAATAACTGAGTCAGTTGCTAGACATCAAAGGACCCATTTGGCATTTTTAAACTCTAAAGCGGACAGATGGATCAATCAATACGCCGATCAATAATGTGATTCCAGATTTGGGGCACTCGTGAATGGGCAACTTCAGACAATTGAAAGAACCTTCTATCAATAATTTAATGGTTTGTTAATTTCCAGCACGTAATTGAATTTTTGTTCCCCGCGCCTTCATTTTAACTTAGAGTTTTAGTTTTTTTTTTTGTGTGTGTGTGTAGTTGGCACCTTGTGAAATGTACAGAATGCCTTTGAAAATAAACGGGCAAATTCTGAAAAGAAAAATAATTTTTCTTTTGTTATATTAAAGCTCATAATATCCTTTAAAATATTTTGAAATAATCAACTGTTTCCGAGGGAGTTTTTTTTTCTCTCATGTAAATGAAGATTTTATTATCTTTCCATTTACATCCATAAATCTAGGATCATCGGAAGAGAAGGCTGACAAATAAAATCCTATTACTCAAAACAACGAGCACATTTGAAAATAAATTTTGCATTACAATATTCAGAAATGGGCAAAAAAATTCACTTCCATTTCAGCATGTTTCGATATTCGTCTCAATATATGATAATCAGTCACTACTGCTACTGAAGTGTCACACTTGTAGTTGCAGTCATAGTTTATGTGATTGATATCAGGCATTATTTTGATATTCGTAATTTTTTATGCATAAAAGAACAGAGATTAGATTCATGCAATCATTTCTCATTATTCGTAAAATAGGATGGTCTAGAAATGAAGAACTGAGCAGAATGCCCCACCCTTTTATTTCCCTACTTTTTTTATTAGATTAGATTTTACTATTTAACTTTTGATTAGAGGAACAATCTTAAATACTTAAGGCGTGTATCGATTTTAGGGTCTAAACGAAAACAGCTTTATAGTCATCACGAATTTTGATGCATAACTTTCTGAGAAAAATCTTGTATCTAATTAATTTAAGTTTTGCATCTAAATATATAATTGGTTTACTTTCCTATGGCAGTAACAACTACTTAAAGACAAAATGCTTCTTTTTCGACATGGCCTTAAAGGAACACTAGAACACTTCAAAGGTTTCACAAATTAGTTGGTATACTTACTTTGCACTTCCCTTGTCTCAGTCGTTTCGGGATGACAGGTAGGGGGAGATGAGTAGCCATAAGCCGAGGGGACTTGACCTTGCGTAGATGTCGCAGATGACCGATGGGTCTGCCCACTTCCAAGTGCCTCACCCTATAGTTGAGCAGCTTTTTTTTCACCTTGTTGGGGTTTCCGTCATTGTAAATGAGGGACACGATCTCCTCTGTCCATGTGGTCCCTGAGCAAGAGAAAAACACCGGATCAGTATTCAAATTTGGTTAGTACTTTAAATTTGACTCCCTTACTCAGATCTAAATGAAAGAATGAATGCTTTTTGTCCCTTAGACAATTGTATAGAAAGCAAAGGAATTAAAAGAATCTTTTTGGAAGGGAATACTGAAAACTAAATGCTTGGTCTTCAGTGTATTTGGTTGAAGCTAAGGCTTGCAAACAAATCAGATGTACAGGTATGTGCCGCTCATTATCTCACAGGATAAGAAAGAAGTACAAGGATATTTGTGTCAAGAGGATCGGAAGAAACCGTGAATAATTGCATGAAGAGCATGGAAGAAAGATGCATGATCTTGCCTGGAAGGAGGAAGTTTTCGTTCAAGTTTTGTGACGCTGTCAGTTTTTATATTTAACAGCAACAACCTGGCCCAGAATGCAGATAATTTTGAATCTTCACTAGCTTTTTTTTCATTCCATTATGGGTCATGATATTTTATCAACATTGAAGTTTAAAAAGGATTTAATATAATGAAATTAGCATTCAGAATTGAACGGTTCGCTTAAGCGGTCAGAATGTTCAGCCTTCGCTCTGATGATCTTACCGGGATTCAAACTGACTCTCATATTATTTGAAAATGAAAGAGTAATTGCCGAGTTAATAGAACCAGTCTGATTCATACATTTTTTTTACATATGTGGGGTTTTATTTATTTTACTGAGCGCGAATATTCCTTAAAAAAGAGCAGAAATTTCAATCCAAATGTTATTATAGACACAAAAATTTGTCAGGAAAAAGGAAAGCTAATTTCCAAGTCCTTAATTCAAATAATTTGATAATAACAGCAAAATGAATTTTAGAAAGTGTAATGCAGTAAATGCTTCACTCAGTAAATTCACTGTTTCCATATTTCTCGTGACGCGTTGTAGCTTTGTGAGACTCAGTCAAGTTTTTATGTCTATAGATTATTTTATGCGTTTCCGTTTCTTCATTTTTTCATAATGAAACCGATGATTAATCGATTTTAGAAATAAATTGATCTTAGTCGTGTTAAAATAGATGTCAAACAGGTAATCAACTGTCAGATATTAAGAAACATTTGCGTTCAAGATGGAGTGATAATGAGCTTTTTTTTATTGGAAATCGAGTGCTTAGTTTAAATAATAAACAAAATATTTTAGGTAGTTTGTGTCAGATGCATCTCTATGTTCAAATGAACAAATGTTGTTCTCATAATTTTTCATCTTATCCTCATGAAATGAAGGCATGAGAAGTTATGTTAAAAAATTTAGATTTCTCACATGAATTGTATAATTTTTATATTTTACACATTTAATCAATAACCTTTTAATTTAACCGTAATATGAATTATAGATTCTTAACTTATATTAAAATCATTGGGATTATATTACTCCCTTTTTTTAAGAGATGGAAGCAGAAATTAAAATGGAAAATAATTTCAAAATAATATATGTGAAGTATTATTACGTTTAGATATGTTTGATTGATGTATGATTTCTATCAAAACGTTAAGATATTTCTTTCCAAAATTAAGTTTTAGTTAGGGCTCAACTGGTAAATGTTACTTTCTTCATATTTGTAGGACAATGCGTCGTTTTACTAAGTATGAGTGGTGGGTGAGAAAACTCGGTTAACGGTTGGCACATATTCGTTTAATTCCGATTTCAGTAAAGCGATTGGCCGATTTCAAGGGAGGATAGTGAAGTACTTGAACAGGACATTTTCAACCTTCTCGTAACAATGATAAAAATAAAATATCAAACAGCTGTAGTACATAAAATAAAAGATTTTGAAAATAGTATCATGAAGGAAACATCCAATTATATAGCAATACGGAGGACTGAGACATGTAGGGAGAATAAAGAATGTAAAAAAAAGGACATGGAGTGGAAAGAAATCATAAGATTTTACTGAAAACAACCAAATCGGTCCGAGGAAGGTATCATGCCCGGCAAAGCAAGGATGGAATTAAATCCTAAAAGGAGATTGATATTTATTTATATATAGTCTTAATTCAGGGCCAACCAGAAA
Organism: Argiope argentata; assembly: GCA_026289955.1. Classification (NCBI taxonomy): domain Eukaryota; kingdom Metazoa; phylum Arthropoda; class Arachnida; order Araneae; family Araneidae; genus Argiope; species Argiope argentata. Next base: position 3,349,061 of record JAOUZG010017157.1, on the reverse strand, counting down.
CCTAGAACATGAGAAATAAAGCTAGATTGTGCCTAGTTTTTACTCTTACCGCTTTTAACATGAAACGTTCTCGTTCAAACTAGAAACATCCCTAATTCGGTGAAACAAGTTGTATCAAAGACAATAAGAAGCTTTTTGAAGCACTTAGTGAGGAATCAATATAAAATAAAATGTTATAATGAAACTAATGAAGAATCCTTGCTGGCATGACAAAAATGGAATAAGTGCTGCCAGAAACTTCCCTCCCTTTTGTGCATATAAACGACATTGAAAGGGTTACCTATGAAATGGACAACTCTTTTTCATTTCCCAAAATGCCGCGAGAGTGAATGAGAGAAGTTCCGCCGCAACGTACCAGTAAAGCGTTGCCCGGCAAATGCAAGGACATCGATTAATAAATTTGGACAAGCACACAAATATTGAACGGATAAAAACAAGTTTCTCGGGAAATTGAAGATGGCACGAGCATTAGCCGCAAACGACAAATGCGTTTTTAGTCTTTGATGAAATGAAATATATAAATTTAATTAGAAAAAAATATGTAAACGCAAAAATGCACATAAGAACATTCTTGAATAATATATTTCATCGATAATGGAACTATGGTCGATGTTTTGGATTATATTCTCTCCACTTTAGAATCATCTGAATTCATAGAACAAAAATCGTCATCAGTCTTGAATGGCATATTGACTGAGTTGAAACGAAACGTGAGCCTGAGATAATCTGTTAGGCAAACCAGTACTGTAGATAATCTGCTAAATGCATATGAAGCACTATCATTTTGAATTATTGTTCACCAAATCTGGCTAATTCTCAGCGTACTCTCTCCGTATTCTTAAAAATAAAATATAATCTTCTGCACAGTTTCAAGCAGTAAGTTTATTGAGAAGTGTCGCCGATGTTGACGCGATTAACCAGATTCTGACGAAATCGGCACATTGTGCTTTCCTTTCTTGGCTGAAACGCGTTGGCTCTTGGTATTTTCGAAATATTCGTTATTTCATTAGCTGAAACCCGTCTTCCCGCTGAATTGCTTTCTCTAAAATTAAATGACGGGTGTTAAATGTCTAAATACAGGTATTAAATGATGATCTGCTTAAGTTCTAATTTTCAAGGATAATCGAAATAATTAGAGAAGTGTAGAAATAAAAAAAGAACTAGAAATGTGTAAAAAAAGGCTATTGTTCGATTTCAACTCATTTCAGCGTAGTTCTATTCCAAACGATAGCACAAATCAAATATATTTGCATAGAGCAGTTTCCATGATTTTAGCAGGATATTTCCTAAGAATGAAATTAATAAATCATCGGGAAAAATGCCTTGTTAACCGAATTCTATGTTTGAAAAATTTCATGGAGTTGCTTTTTTAAAAAATATACTAATAACTTTTGCTATGTATGAGTCCAGGTTAACGCTGTCACCTGACTTTGGATCAAAATTAATTCTTTTTGAAAAAAAGGGTTCATGCATTCTTCACATTCATATCTGTAGCTAAATATTTACCCACTGAACTGGAAGCAAAAGTAAATCTCGGAATTCAAATATAGAATTGAAACCTCGCTTAACGAGTATTATACCTTCACGAATTTTTCTCGCAATTCGAAACTCTTTCTTTTATCGTCTTTTCATCGCGATGTTTGAAAGAAAGTGATCCACCCTAAAGGTAAATTCTAAAATCCAGAAATGATAGTTAAAGTTGTTGAAATGAAACGCAGAAAATATGTCGGAATCAATGTTATGAGTATGCTTCATAATGTCTAATATTTGAATATCATTGGAGTGAATTCAAGGAAAATAGCATAAAGCAACAATTCCCTATGCAAACGAAGCATGAAGCATCCTTCTATACTGTATTCGAATGTTTTAGCTACATAAAAGGAAGGTATGTTGTTGTGGTTATTTATGGCACTCGCCATGGATAAGCCCCGCCTGATACATCAGCAGATTTTAAGCCGAAGATATGCGTTTCTTGATTCAAGTAGCACCAACTAGGGCCAAGAGTATGACTTTAGCTACACACTCAACGCAGCCGCTTGCACAGCCCCTTTCCACAGGGGGGTACAGTCACACATCTCACAGATAGCACACAGAAGAACAACAATGCTCGAACCGGAACTCGAATCCGGGACTCCCAAAACACGAGGAAAACGCGAACGAAGGTATTGCCTTTTGCAATCGGACTAATAAATCTGAGTGACATTTTAAATTTCCACAGCTAGTATATTGTTACAAATTCGTAATATTGATTCCCTTTGCAATTAGTTTCATTGCAAGGAAGAGAGTTTTACAAATATTATAATGGCTGTTAAATGGTTGCTAAGTTAATAAATTCCACTTATTTGGTAATAGCTCCATTAAAATTCGAGTTCTACCCATTTTTTTCTAAAGCATTCAATACTATGCCATGGACTTAAAAGCGGAGGTGCACGTATGAGATGAATAGTTGAGTGAGGTCTATTTTTAGTGAGTTGGTCTCCGCATCGCTTTATGCTGTTGCAGTGGCTTAAAATGATTTGCTGCTTGTATGTTGATATTCAATGCAAGAACCATTTCTTACGTTTTCTATGACAGTTACTATTTCACTTTTTTCCCCATGAAGTCAATTATAAATTTGAAATTCCGTGACAAGCAGCCATCTCGACATCGATCTCTTCACTCTGAAAATTCCCTTCACCTCGAAAAGACTTCATAATAGAAAAGGGTTTTAAGCCTTACCGAAAGACATCGCGTGATATAACTCATAGAACAATATTTGATAATGATTGGATTTTTCGTAAGGTCTCTTCATTGCTTCGAAATTTCTTGGACTCGAACCAAACTTCAGATTGAAAGAATTTGCAGAGAAACAACCTTTTTTTAAAAACGTTTGTTTTCAATCAGAAATTAACTATGAATAACATAATGTTTACGCGATGTAATGGTTTTTGATTTCTTGACCCTACTTTGGCTTTGAATAAAATAAAGAAGAAATACAAACAATGATATGAACATGACAATAATTTTTAGGTACTCTTTCTGCGATTGAATTCAAAAAATGATGATGTACAGAATGCAACGGCGGCTGCAATCATGTCTAAAATCCTATAATGCTCCGAATCTCCTTTTATTTTTTGGATTCCCGTTTTTTACATTCTCATAGTAATTATTGCAGATTCAAAATTAGTTGCATGGAATTTCGGCAATGTAGCAGCACAACAATGCAGCAGCAAGATATCACTATGCCTATTTCCATGTATAACGGGCTCGATCAAACGTTAAGAATGAGTTAGACATAAAGAAGTAAACCCTTACTAAGATAGAGCTTGAGATCAGAATGGTCAGGTAAGAAACAGTCTGAATTACAAATTTATGGAATATTTAAAATGAGAATTCAAATGAAACGCATTTAAGTGAGATACACACCTCTTTTATTATTCATGCGATTTTATTATTAAACTATTATGAATTAGTGTTCTATAACACCTTGTGCTAAATATTTCAGCTGATGTATCTTTCTATTTTCTTTATTCACTACGATCCATTACTTTTTCGACGCGGTGATCTACTGTAATAATGACTTTGACCTGCTCTCCAGATACCCGAAAACGACCTTTTGGAATGCCCTGCGCATGTAAAATTAAAATAGAGCTAGATTAATGAAAAGACACAATCTATTCAAAGAAGATGCTCGTTACTTGGATTCACCACTCACTAATCATTAATCCATCAAAAATAGTAGCAGGAATACGATTAAGGGGAATTTTATATCCGAAAAATTAATTATGGGGTTTCAGGCCATTGTTTAGAATTTTTTTTGCTTGATTATTATGCTAACCTGATGCTTGGTATACTAATTTTTAGATCTTATAACATTTTTCAAGTTTTTGGACAAAAATTTGAAAACACTTTAATAAAGTTGAGCATCCTCTCCTTTCCTTAAAAGAAAAAAAAAGTAATATAAATGCTTCTTCTACAAATCATTAATAGAGGAGTAAATTTTAATAGCTATCCATTTAAAGTTCCTTTTCCTTGTACTCCGGAGAAATTTGCTCCTACTAACGGCATATTTATGTATTGTGAGTTTTCTCGCACTCATTTACTATGGGAATACTAATGGGTGACAACGAGATGCAGTTCTATAAATGTTGCAATCAGACCCTCTTCGTCTCTTTTCTCCTTTATGAGTTACTCGTTATTCGAACACATGAAGCGGTTTATTTATTTTTCATTAATCAATCGCCAATTTCAGAAAAACGAGAAGGAGAACTATGTGAAATAATGTTATAAAATAATAATTATAATAAAATTAGAAAAAACTTAAATGAACAAATCCAAAAGGAATTGTGAATGACAAATGTCTCTTTTAACGCAAATAGAAAATTAACAATACAGAAATAAGTCGATTAATATATTCAAATGTTTTAATTTATACGTCAATTAGTTCAACAAATTTCATTGCACTCCAAGTCATGGAATGAAATATTTATGGAAATAAAGACACCCGGAATAATTCGAGTTGTATCCTGAATAAAATAAATCTCAAAGATATTTATAAAATGTTATTGGTTTTAAAAAGAAGAATGGTGGTCTCCTTACACTTTCGAAGCGTATTCACCAATTAAGGCGTTATCTCCCACAAAAATTACAGATCAACGGTAAGGCAGAGAACGCCTCGAATGGCACTGGTGTACAATAATTACGAAACATTAGCCTTTGGCTTGCTTTGGGGATTTTTAATGAATTTATAATAGGACCCTTGGAGAGTTTTTTTTTTTTTTTTTTTTTTTTTTTTTTTGCTATTAATCCTTGGCTGACGATTAATACTATCCAAAAATCAAATCGGTTTTAGACATATTTTTACAAATCAAATGAAACTAAAACTTGACACATAGACGTAATCGTAGTCACAAAATCGCATACCAAATTTGATATATTCATGTCATTGCGATTTTGAGTAATTGCATTTATGTCCTTTTAAAATTAGGGAACTACAGACATTCACCTTTGGTTGGATTTAGCTCAAAATTGGATAGGTTTTTATGCTATAGATATTAAATCCAAGTAGCTGATTTTATTCATTCAACTCTCTCGTTTTTTAATTATCGTGTTAGTTTATATTCGAACAATAGAGCAATCAGACTTCCTCTGAATACATTTTGCTCACAAAGCGATAGAAAATTACAAATTTGGGGCAAAGAAAATTTTTTAATTTTATCTGTCTAGCTCAAAGCGTGTTTTTAACTTATTTCTGTCACAAATGGACTGGCAGACATAATGCTAAAAATGTTTTTTTCAAACTTAGGGTAAACTAAAGTGTAGAGATTTTTCACATCTCGTACAATACAATACGCTCTCTGATTACAATACTTTCTCCATACTGTATACGAGAAAGAAAAATTCAGTAATTGACTAATATTTCTGAATTGTATTGCCACATATTATTAAGAAATTATATTTAATGAAGGCAGAAAAAATGTAACCCTTTCTATAAAGCAGATTTTGGAGACACGGTTGCACATTTCTTCAGACAGAATTTTCTTCCATCTATGCAGGAGGGTTGCCGTCATGAAGAAAATGTAAGAGATTCATTTCAGTTCGCCATCCGCTTCCTACAGACATTTCGCAATAATCTGCTTGGGACAGATATATCTGTAAGGAGTTGAAAAGAAGACAGTTTCTCAATCTGAGTAATAAAGCATGTCAACTCAATCTAAATCTTTTCTTCTTTGCATTTTGTGTCTTTATAAACTGAATCAGAACTTCTTTTGGATGAAATTTTTTTCAAAAACAAATTTTTTAATCACAATGAAAATAGACTTTTATTTTAAAATTCTAATATAGTCTGGATTTAAATATTGTTCTTTTTTATTTAATCGAAATTTTGTAAACAAATCAAGTTTCTTTTCCTCTCAGGACAAGATATTGTTCAGTGTTTCCTCGGTACTGCTCGATATTTTGAATGCGGTTCGATGTCGTGAATAAAACATCGAGTCTTTTGTGGTAATGAGTTTATGAATAGAAGCGGATAGAAGTGAATACTAAATTATCAAACGATAACGTGAATTAATTGAAGTATTCGAAATCATAATTCGAAAATACATAAAAACCCTTCAGTTCAGTTCGAATAATATAATCCTGCTCCTATCTCCCAAAGCAGCTCACCATCAGACTATGGACTTTAACATTGTGATTAAAGTTATGTCTATGCATGGAAAGCCGTTGAATATAATAAGAATTCACTTGACTTACAGAGGATCTCTGTCTCTGAGAGAAAGAAAAACAGAAATGCGAATGAGACAACAACTCGCTGGGTTCCTAGCTTTACTGTCAACGAAAGATCATTCCGTTTCATACAAATTTGAGGTTAGCAGAGGATCATGCAATTTGGTTGGGGTCAAGTAGTCTCCTACTGAACTAAAAGGAAATTCTCAGCCTAAGCTTAAAATTAATCGAGAACGTTGTCATGATTTAAGGCGGGAATATCAGCAACAAAACAATATTGCTCTCCTTTTTATTGTATTGGATGATAAATATTTATGATTATTTTAAAGCACCAAGGAGTTCACATCTACTTATTTTCCTCATTAATCATTAATATACTCATTCATTAAGTTTGTTTTGATGCAATAAAACTAGGGAGATATGCTAACTATAATATAAATAAAGACGAAGAAAGAAGTTTTCATCCTTTCAAACAATTGAACTTTGGGTGCTGTACTTGTAACATTTATCAATTGACAAAAGTAAAATATTTATTGTACCTAATGTGAAGAAAGTTGGCTTAAGCATTTCATCTAGGGATGGGTTGATGTCCGATTTTAATGTATCAGGTATGGGTTGATAGTGATACTCTATTGCCCAGGGTTATAATTAAAGCTGGCCTGTTCAGAATGCTCTAGAGCCCTAATGAAACAAAATTTTATTAGTACGTTTTTGTTGTTGTTATTTATGACACTTTACAAGGCCACTGACAGTTACCTGTCAGAAATTGAAGCCGAGTGAACATTTCATTTTTTTCAGTAGGGCCAAATAGTGCCAAGAATACGACTTAGCTACTTTATACGTCATATTCGCTTGTACAACCTCTTCCTAAAGGGAGGGGAGGCCCACCCACAGCACACCTCACTGAGAGAACACAGAAGAACAACCGTGCCAAAACCGGGACTCGAACTTGAGACGCCCAGATCATGGGGAAGACTTCCCTATACCAGGAAGCTGGCAGTTATATGTAGAGATGCACTCCACGAAAATAGAAAAGAAAAAAAAATTGCTCTTCCAGAAAAAAGAAAATGTTAGAAGTGAACTAAAGTCGAACCATGGAGTTCACAAAAATGTTTTTTTAAAAAGTGAGACAACAGGAAGACTCGTCTTCTTCTTGGCAGAGGATGACAACAATTGGTCATGCCTACCACTGAAAATATATTGCTATTGGTGCCGTAGATTTAGCAAACCATTCGCTATGTGATATTGAAAATATGCCAGCTATTGTAAAAGAAGTCGTATATCTACTTCCAACGGTGCGAAAAGTGATGAGTCAAATTTTGAGCTACGAACTATGCACGATGCAAAGAGTGTAACAGCTAATATAGGGCGATAAAGAAAGCCAGCTTATATTTTCGTGCATGTAGGATTCTTGATCCTGGAATATTAGGTGAAGCAACGAAGTGCACTTTTATTTAAACTGAAAAGTGAGTACACAAAACTACCATAATTGGGATAAACTTGAATTTGTGATAGGGTCATTTTTTAAGAATTTAGCATCAATAGTATCCTTTAAATGTTCCGCAGAAGGAAGAAAATATTATGATTCCCGAGTTGAAACAGCAAATGATAGTGTTTTTATGATAGTGTTCATGATAGTGTTTTTATGCAAATCGGACCATCATCTCACACTAGTCGAACACTATTCTACACAAAAGCGTTTGATAAGCCGTTATTTTCGAACAATATGGCTATTACGATTGGCCGATCTAGGTATTTTAGAACGGGTATTTTAGAAAGACTCTGTGTCTAAAGACAGATGTCAGACACTCTCTTACCTGAAGAGCAGTATTAGGCTTTAAATCTTCTGAATACCACAAGACACTTTACACTAAGCAGTTGAAAACACAGATCTGAGAATGGAATGAATGATTACCAGCAATGGAGGGTTCACTGTGCATGCGGAACGCTATTTTTCTTTGTTTCTTCCTGCTCAGTGGCACGTTTTATTTTTTGTCCAGGCAGATTGCATCACATGAAATTATCTCCTTTATTCAGCATTGTTTGAGGCCAAAGATCCGAGTCCAGGGATTTCTGAATGAGGGAAATCACAAACTGAGAAATCCCCCGGGGGGCACCTCGTAATTGGGGATGAGATACTTCCGGTATGGTGGTTGGATCTCGCCATCCTGGTGGGTACACAAACAGGTGGGGGTTAGGCTCCCACCATCGATGAAGGGACGTACTTCTTTCGGGGAGGAACCTTTTGTACCTTGGCCGGTGACGGCTATTAGTACTTAATCCGTGTGCCTTCGTGGCGGGTCAGAGAGATTGTTCTATGACTTATCAACTGTGAAATAAATTTTCTTTTGCTTTGTTTTTTGCAAAAAAGTGAGTTTTACATTTTTAAAAATTTATTTTTGTGGAGTACTTGTACCAGTTATGTATCACTTGTACCAGTTAAATTTTGTTTCGATCAGAGCTGTAGAACCGTCACTAGATTCTTTTGAATAGGCGAGACGTAATTATAACACCACTGTATTTAATATTTCAACTTTACACTTTTGTACCAGACACATTTGTTTAATAGTTTAATTATAGTTAGTTATAGTTTAGTTTTAGTTAGTCATTTGTATAATAGTTTTTAATAGCACTTGATATAGCCGGTAATCGTGTCCTTTTCCTTCGGATTGAAACCAGGTATTCGGCAGGTAAACGTTTTCGCATTTGATTTGAGACTGGTACTTGATATGACCTTTATATCCCACAAAAATCGTTTCTTCATTTAAGAAATTGCCATTTCAATTACATCAAATAATTAGTAATTTTTTTCTTTAAATAAAAAGGTTTTTCAAATTCAAATAACATTTTGCAACAATTCTTTTCTTTCACTCATTTTAAAACAAATACAAAAATAGTGAATAATCAATATTTTGATAGGTATTATGTATATGTATATCTAATAGATGCTAGATATATATAATTTAATATGACTCAAAAAATTTCATGCATTTAACAGCTGTTATCTTTCATTCGATTGTTGATTCGATGATTCACTGAAAAGTATAAGAGAAATAATACCAAAGCAAATGAAAACGGGGAATGCCCACTTTATAAAACATCGCTTAGTCATAAAAGTACTTAAATTCTGGACAATAAAATGGGATGGATAGTTTCTGTTTCAAACTGATTTCCTATCTTTAGTTTATGACGCTGTTGATCTCTGAGAAACATGAACCATAAAAACCTCTGATTGGCCTAATCAGTTTTTATGATCGAACTGAGGACAAAATGTCTTCCGTGACGTATTCATGCTTATCGTTAACAAATGAAATTCCTGAAAAATATTCAGACTTTTTTACCTGCTTTACTTTTATGCTTCCTCTTCGGACAGGGTCAAAGAGTCCTTAATGCAGGTGATATATTATGAAGTGGAGAAACTTTCCGAAGGTATTACGGTGAGAATGAAGGTCGTTCCAATGTCAAAATGAAACTTCGACGTGCCGGATCACTGTCACAGACATCCGGCATTAATATTGCATTCGCCATCCGGGAATGAGAGGCATTTATCTCAATATTAGAATACTCGTGCAAGAACTATGCGGCGGGATCGTGATTTAAGACTCTTAATCTGATATGAGTGAATGAGGGTCGCCGAAATATTTTTTCATGACATCGGGCTGAATAATAGGGTTCTATAATACATCGTTGTAATATAGAGATGAGGATTTTTTTATTATTTTGAAAGTTGAAAATTGCTGTAAAGATTAACTTGTCTGTCTCGTGTTTCGTTCTAAAGCAAGGAAAAAATATCTAGCAAGAAAAATTTCCTGATGTCAAAATTATCTAATTTATAGACTAGGGAAATTTTCATATGATTTTATAAAGACAGAGAGATCTGTCTGCACTTTTTTACAGGATAATAAAAAATTATTATTGTTTTAAAAAATCATTTTTTTATGAATTATTACGTCGCGGGCAACCATGAATTCGGAAAACCCATTTTTGGTATTATCCGTCTGTAAATACAACTAAGCAGAAACAGATCAATCCAGAAAAATGACAGCTGCAGTTTGTTCTTTGGTCGGAATATGCATATTTCTGCCGAATTTGGGGGGGGGGATATTTTTTCTCTAAAGAAAATCTGTCTGTTCATCGGCTTTTGCCCATAAGAATACAACGATTCATAAACGTAAATAGCTAGAGGGATGAAGTTAAGAATATGCATTTATGATACTATTGGTTGTGATTGTATATCTTTTTAAAAATTTGGACATGATCTGCCGAAGGATTGTCCGTCTATCGGCCTGTGTATTTACGAGTATGTGAACTTAAAAGCGAGAAGACTTAGATGAATAAAATTTGTTATGAGATCTTGTCATCAACCTTGTGAATTTACAGCAAATTTTGGACCAATTGGTAAAAATCCAATTAATTTCACTTAGTTATGAACACAGTGTTAGACATGAGAAAGTCGAGGGATAATACCCCCTCTGATTTTACCTTTTTCATTTAAAAATAAGCAATCATATTTGTTTACACAAATTATCAACAAGAAAAAAAATATGATGAAATTCTTAGGGTTTAATTTAACGAAACCACCTGATGAATGCTTTTACGTTCAAGATTTTAACTTGACACAGTTTATAAGCTGGTATAATATTTATGTATTGCTTCATGTGATAAAAAAACTGTTAAAAATGTTCTCCAGAGAAGATTTTAAACAATTAAATTTATCACTTAATTTCTTTTTTTTTCTCACAAAGAAAAATTGTTCAAAATTTTCTAATAGATTTGAATCCCTTAATAAATTCAGAGCATATAATTTCAAAAACATATTTTTACATCACTTTAAAATTTTAAAGAAGAAATTTTCTGTGCAAAGCATTTGTATTTCTGTGAAGTTATTCTCATATCTTAGTAAATTTTAAAAAAATAATATAAAAGTAGTCATATACCATATCTTCCGTTAGAAGTTCAAAACTATAAAAAGATTTTTATCACTGTTTCCTCAAATGTATCCCTTTTTCATCACTCTCTTCTAGCAGTTATGTCTGATAACGCATATTTCCTGAGATCATAAATATTTACTATGATTTTTCCTTAACAAGTATCCGCTCACACAACAAAACTTTCAAATAAAAATTCCTAACATTTTCTAATTTCACCGCATTAGTTATTGATTTTTATATTTGCATTCGTGTACGCTTAAACCTTATTTTATATCATTAAACGCAATATTCTTAATTTTTTACCTAAAATTCTATCAAATTTATTTTGATAGAATATTCCAAAGAAAACTTTCATAAATGTAAATCTAATGCATATCTTTTGCTCAAATCTGGTTTAATACCGGATACTCGATATGCTCCACAGTTCCTGAAAAATATAATAAATATTCTATCCTGCAGCTGTTTAAAGGCTTCACGATATGAAGAAAACCTCATGTTATTTATTAGTTGAGCTCCAATATCAAAAGAGTGGATAGAAATGCGACTTATGATTTAGCTCAAAAATCCCATGATAGGTTTATTTTCGAAATTTTAAGAAAATTATTAGAAAAAAAAACTATAAATTAAAAGATTTTTACTCTTCATCTTCTTTTAACCCAAAAGAGCCATTTTTACATTTTTTTTAAAACAAACTTTTTTTTTATATTTTACTGGAATGTTTTGCTTTCATAGACGTTTTTTTTTAAATCTTTTTATAGCAAAAATTTAAAAATGTAAATACTTTAGAACGTTTTCAAAAAACAATTCTGCCTGAATGTATCACATGCCTTAAATCTCTTCGTACGTAATATTTATTGTTTAGGCTTAGGCAGGATGTTTCCAACTTGCGATTTTTTTATTATTTCTGATTCACACACTAAATTCACGAATTCATCGTAACTTCTTTTCGCAAATGCAAGAAGCCATCAACCAAAAACGTGAGCTCAATTTCCTTGAATTCATTCGGCACCCCCTCATTCATTTAGCTGCCCTGCTCAGCATTGAGGAGCAAAAGAACTCCCCAGACCGTGAAACGCTTCGACCTTCGTAGCAGTCTTTATTAGCCATTTTATTTTCGATATTAAATCGGTAAATTTCGGCAAAAAAAGAAAAAAAAAAGCGGTTAAGTGAAAGCGAAAAAGTTTCCTACCATGGAACGCTCGGTGTTTTCACGTAATGTGTAGAGTGAGTTGTGAAAAATGGCGAGAAAAAACAAATGAAATAAAAAAAAGCACTCTTTCTAAAATATCCATTTCATTTTTCCTCTAAAAACCGTTTCTGTTAACTTTGTAATTATTACTGGAAATTACCAGGAACCTTAAGTTAAGGGAATAAAAGCTTTTGTAAACAATGTAGTTTAGAATGCAAATTCCCAAACAACACAGTTTCTTTTGACAGATCGCTTTCTTTCTTTCGCAATTAATTACAATTGCATTTAAAACAACAATAAGCAGAATTTGTTGAATTTAAGATTAAAAGATGATTATAACAGAACATACTGTATTAGAATCTTTTTTTAATGAAATGCATTTCTATTTCATAAGTATTCTATTAATTATTTTTATTTTAATAAAAGGATGTATAAAATTAGAACTAAACAACTAAAAGTCAACAGAAACACCTCAATTAAGAATTGCGTCGATTCTTGGAAATGATTTCTATTTGCAAAGTTCCAAAAGTTTTCATAATTAAAATATAATAAAATATTTAAAAAAAACATAGCTTAGAGTTGCTTAAATTGAAATAACTCCAGATGCTTTAGTTCAGTTAATAAAATTGATAAATACTAAGACCAAAAATGAAACCTTTCCGTTCCCAATCAACAGCTTAAAGCAGAGCATTTTAAACAGTAGATTATATCCTCAATCAACATATGTAAACAATATAGAACTTTCTAATTTCAAAATTTTCTGTTCCTGCTATCGGAAATAGAAGGAAAAAATCGTTTGAATTTAAAATGCTTCATTAATTATTCCAAAATTAATATTTTAAATCAAACTTCATCCTATTAATTACTCACAGGTGCTAAGTTTTCGAATGAAATTTGCACTTTTAAGAGGAACAAGAACGTTAAGGGTAAAAGTTAAATTCTTTTTCAACAGGCGGAAGTGAAGTATACTTTTAATTGTAATAGTTCTCTCTCTCTCTCTACAAACATATTTTGTAGATGTGAAACCGAAAAGGAGAAAAATTTGGAATGAACAACTTATTTCATCACGGGAGTGGTACAGGTTAAGACACGTTTGTCTACATCGCGACACAATAGCAAAGTTTTTTTTTTTTTTTTTCAAATTTTCCCCTTCAGTGATTTATTATAAGATTCTGGTTAGGAGTTTTTCTGAAATTTATCGATTTAAAATAGGGGATCATAGGTATCTTAGAAAGGAATGAGTAAGTGCCAAAAAATTTTATCACTTCGCTCGAAGCGTGAAATTTCTCCACCCAGCAATTTTTCAGAGAGCGTATTAGAAATAATTAAATTAAAAAGTTTCTGTTGAACAGACCCTTATTATGTAAAAATGAATTATAAATGCAATAAAGAGAGTTTTATACTAAAAATCCGTTTTTATATTTGTAAATTACACTCATAGACTCTAGAAGATGGTGAAGGAAGTTTCTAATGTTCCTGTTGAAATGCCCTGATGAGTTTATTATGCCATAATTCTACGAATGGAAAACATTTCAAGAACCTTGATAAGAGGAATGTTAATGTTTAGTTGCATGTTCAGACATTTCTGTTGAACATGGTTTATCTCGCTTTTATAGATACCGAATTTTATTATTTTCAATTACTTATTGGTGCATTAAATAATTTAAATACTATTCCTTTCTGCGTGCCCTTTGAAATTAAATTATTTTAACGATTTCATTAATTAATCATCAATTCTTCGAATAATTTTGGTTTCATTAATGTGATAACAATTTATAGTAAACTGATAAAATATTGTGTAATATTTAGGAATGTTTATCATAAATTAAAGACTCAAACATTATAAGCAGTTAAAAAGTTTGCAGGATTTCCTTGGCTATAAAAGCATGTTGCAAAAATTAGTTTCATTAAATTCGTATCTCTCAGAGAAAAGAAAATATTATATTATATAAAAATTATGAACTAAACAGAAAAGCATGAATAATTTTTTTTAAATATTAAAATCCATTAGGAGCAATTTCCGCATATATTGACAGAAATTTAAAAAATAGCTTTTCTCGGCCATTTTTAATGTAAGTTATTCTGCATTACTGTTGCAATTCGAGAGGGATTCAAACTACCATAATCCAAATAATGTGACAGATAATAAGATGACAAAAGATTCATAGGAGAGATTTGTGATAAAATCTATCATCGAAAGTCTTTTGAAAAACAGCATTACGATAGGATACATTATTGATAATTACGCCATTTGAGAGATTAATTTGATTGAAAAAATGGACACCAGGGGAATTTTCGGTAAAGGAAAATATGCGCTAAGATATTACAGAACTGAAAAATACACTAGCTTATCATACGTTTAACACATATTTCTTGAATTTCATTTCAGTATTAAAAGCACGTAATTCACAGAAAAATAAAATATAAAACAGTTTTTAATAAGCCTGTTTTGTGAAATATAATACAAATAAAACCCATAAAAACGAATCTCAATAAAATTATTCACATGCAAATGGATAAACTGATGAAGATAGTTTTCAGTTTAGGATTATTTGTGCACGTGCTGACTATTAAAAGCGAAAAAAAAATGACACACGTTGACTCCGAATACAGCAGACCATTTAATTAAAACTTATCAATAAACTAGAATTTTTGAGAAATGATTGACAGAAAAACACTTTAATGACATAAATAAATTTTGCGAAACAGTGAACACCCAAAAATGGAATATGAGGTCATGAGCTACACAGAATACATAAATGATGGCACAAAGCTGGCGAAAAATGAAAGAGAACTGCTATTCTTTTCACCGCTGTCAAACACAGACAGCATGCTACAATCAGTCAAGTATAATATAGTTTTAATAGAAAGTTCAGTTTAGTGTAGCTATATTTATTTCTATTTTAAAGAAATGCTAAGACTAGTTTGAAGACAGACCTCGCAATTCCGAACCGCTGTCAGATGGCGAGAACGGCATCTGAACTGGTCTTTTCCTTTCGAAGCTTACACACCACGCTAGCGGGAGCGTGTTAGGCCCAATACGTTTAGTGGGCACCAACTCAGTTTACATGACGGGTTTTTTTTAAATCGGGTCTCGAACCTGATCTGGAATTCGGTTTCGAAACCGAGATCTTGCCAGCAAACTGACGAGGCTCTATTTTATTGAAAGAAGTACCCTCATAAGATTATATCCATCACTAACTTGAAAAGACCAAGTCCGTCGAGAGAATTAAGTTCCGATGTTTGGAGAAAAATGAACAGCAAGTTACAACAACAAAATGTGAACATCGCTTACGGTAACTAGCGTTAGCGTCGTGCTGAGTTTAATTGTGTTGAACAAAATTATACTATTTGATGAACTTTAAGAAGGAATGCGACAATGTGACTTGCTAGAAAAACAATGCAGCTCGTTGTTTACAATGTTTAGAAGTTTGAGAAAGACTATTTCATGCACTAAAACATCATCAGAGAGATATATCCTTTTTTCACACACAGAGAAATGCTTGCACTGCATGATGAGTAAAACACCTGTAAAAAACTCGCCAATCCATATAATGGAATTGTGCTCCAAAGCTACATCCACCAAAACAATCTGAGCATTTTTGGTGACAGATAAACCAATGTGATAAACTTCTTGAATTGCTGAAAACATTTTCCTGCTGAATAGGATACATCCCTACTTATTATATATAATCTTTCAGGAAATGAAATGTCATTTGGAATTATAGTCTGTTGTAAATAGTGCACCAGTAAAAGTACTGAGAGATTCACCATCGCCAGCCAAATGATAGATATGCAGAGATTTAAGCAGAGCATATGACTAATTTACATAATTTTCAGTTTTCACGGATAAAATATTTTCCACCTTGTGACCGCGCTGATGTTAATCCTTCAAGCATGATTTAAACCTATGTTTAATTCTTTTTCTCACCTCTTATGGTTAATGAATGGCTTTCTTGATAAGCGTGTATTTATACTAGATATCTATCGCGCTTCTGTCTGCTCTTTACAAGCTAAACTAAAAAAAAATTACAATAATGCTATGAAAGTAAAGAAAATGAAATGAATAACAATGATTGTTGGTGTGTTCAAGAATGCTTTTTGTCGGCGTCTATGGATGGAAAGCAGAAGGATTTTGAAAAGAGCAGAGAATTTTAGAAATTTCGAATGCGTCTCATTCGTGTTGGATATACTTTGAAAAGAAAAGAACGATATCAAACGCACATCTTTAGGATTTAAAATGTACAAATTTTTATGATGTATTTGGTAGAAAGATAACAGGATTATCATTTGAAAAGGCAGGGAAGATACAGTATGTACGCTTGTGGTTCAGAAAATTCTGCCGAAATAGAGGCATGAAGGGAAAAGAAAGAATATCTATCTAAATTCTCTATCACAATCAAAGAAAATTAACTCAAGGACTTTCAACGTCTTAAGAACAACTTGTGTGAAGCATCCAACACAATAAGAGAAAATTGACACAAAGACTTTTAAAGTCCATAATTTTATGATGCTAAAAGCTTGCAGTAATCATAAAAATGGATACCAATACCATGATTAAAAATAATCAACCTAAAAATTATTCAGTGTTCTTTAAGAACATTTAAAAATAGCACGCAGCAATGTTACAACCAAATAAAAATAACACTGCATAACAAAATCAAGCAAAAAAGGCCAACTTGTTTTTTTTTAAACCTTGCTTAAGAAAGATATTTTTTTTAAAAAAAGTCTTTTACTGTTGAAATAAATTATTTTTTAAGTTCTAGTATTGAAAGTTACTAGAACTAAATTTACTGAAATTCAATTTTAGGTTCTTACAGTTCTTTATAAATAACTCTTTGTTTTTAAATTCAGGGAGTTTTAAGGTTTAGCTCAGAAATATATATGTGGTTTACAAGAAAACGAAAACTACAGGGTTTGAAATGTACAATTTAGAAATTATAATTTAAAACTTTTAAATTAAAAACATTCTTAAGATTTAAGCGTAAGTAATAAGATTACTAGAATGGTAAAAATGAAGGGTTTGATTAATAACTAAAAAAATGCATATATTATTTATAAATCACAGAAATCAAATTGAAAAACCTTTGTTGTTAAAGAGTACAAAAAAAGTACTCATTTAATGAGCCATCGAATATTTGGTTCTTTAATTTTACTTACCTCACTCAATCATGCTCGCAATAAAATGACGAATTGATTTTATTGGGTGGAGTTTAATAGTTTCCTCTTTTAGAGACAGGACTGCGGAATAATTGGCCTATCTGATGAAAAGATAACGAGTTAGTGAAGAATTCTGGGCATCGAAAATTGTTCGCTAAAAATAGCTGGAGTTAATTCAAAGTTCTAGAGTAATATCTTTTGAACAAAATTTTTTATTGTGGCTTTTAGAAGGTAATTATTTCTTATGTGTCCAGGTATTCTCCTAAAAATGGGACATGAAACAATGAATAAAAACAAATCTGTAAAAAGTCATAGTGATATCATTCTAAAATATTCTCTTATTTCCTAATTCATTCCACTCGTACTAGTTAATTAATTAAACAGAAGCTGGGTAAAATTGCTGAATCAGCTAAAAGCTACAGATTCTTACGCTCATTGAGAGAGATGAAAATTGTCCAGCCAAGCACATTCCTGTAAAACGATCCTGTGTTTCTCTTGCCTTTTAGGCATGTATTGTGGAAATCCTTATTTCAATCTCATTGTATAAGCATTATGAAAAAATATTTACCGTAGGCATATCTTAGTATTTAAGATCGGGGATAATGATTCCCCGCTCTTCTTTACGCTTCTGCTTTTCTACCGCGCTGTGAGCGGACGCGACTTGTCCGTCAGCTTGCACATAATGCCTGCTTCCCATGATGGAATAAAACGAACTTGAAAATTCAACCTGCCTTCTCCATGATTTCGGCCACGACTCTGCTATCTGCTCTCAACCAATAATTTAAATGCTTATTATAT